>JAGFNQ010010607.1:352538-393550 GCA_024364735.1 Boesenbergia rotunda
ATTTTAATAAATGAAAATTCACTATTTGAGTATACATATTTGTGTATTTGATTGGGATCTTAAACTCATCTACTGAATGTCCGCAATACAATTCACAGCATAAGAGAATTTGTGATGGGATCACAACTAGTGATTATCTCTACATGTGCAATTGTGAAGTATTGAAAATATCCCTAGTCGATGAATTGATAAAAACGGACACTATCAATTCTGTTGAGACTAGCATGGGTTATTCTCTAATCAGATGATTCTCACTGGCTGGTGACATTGGGATGTCCGGAGATAAACATGGATGCTAGTTAAGGGAACTAGTTCATTGGAGTGACTGACTGTAAAACTTCACATGGTAGTCTATACATAGACAGGTCAGTGAAGTTCTTACCGAAGCTTAAGTGCGATGTTCCTTTGACTTGCGGTGTTCAAGTCATCTTGGTCATGGAGACTTATACTTTAACATCTTAAGCAAGCATCTCTAAGGAGGTGTGGACCCAGGATGGTTGGGTATAAGCCGAAGTGCCCGAAGATGTTTGAACAGCCTACAAAGGATTCACCACTCCTTGCGAGGAGATGTATACCCAGGCCTATCGTCGGATTGTTACTCAAAGCCTCTGGCCAGAGCATATCATGTTTAGAGTATGTGTCTCTTAAATACATGATGGTAATTAGAAATCCAAAGGACGAGAAAGACACTACTTGGGCTAGGTGTGACGTAGTCAGCCTAGTGGGGACTGACACACACAGACCATGTCCTGAACCAAGTGGGTATAAGATGGTGAAGGGAATGGGGCACGATTCATTAGAGCTGCTGAAGGGTTTCAGAATTACTTCTGAGGTCAAACCGTTGATCTTTCGATTAATTGGGGGTCATGATGTACTACTAGGTGCCACTCATGATCGTTCTATAATTAGTTGATTGTAGACGGCCAACATAAATCGAAAGCCTATTTAGTCACACGCACTACGAGTAATCCGAGGGATTTAAAACGAGTTGAAAATTGGATTTTCCAATCAAGAGAAATAAGTCGAATCTGAGTTAATCAGAGGCGCAACGGAAACTTAAAATGGCTAAGTCTTTCGAAGGCTTATTGGGCGAATTAAATGAGTTTAATTCGCGATCGGTTCGGCTCGGTTTGGCCGGCCAAAGAGGGTGTCAACCCTCTTTGGTTTGGCCGGCCACATAAAAGGGGAGAAACCAATTTATTTGGTTTAATTAATAAAATAAATCTAGCGCGATTTGTTTTATAAATTATGGATAAATAAATTTGTGTAAAGAAATTTATATAAATAAATTTATAGAAATTTATTCTTTTATGGAAATTAAAATGATCCATGAAATGGTTTATTTTAATTTTATAAAATCAATTATGAATTGATTTTTCCATAATAAGAAAGTTTATAAATTTCTTATAAAATTTATTCCATAATAGAAGGAGAGAAGGTATTTGTTTTATTATAAAGTTAGTTATAATAAAACTTGGCTTAAACGGAATAATTAATAAGAGAATTTATAGGATAAATTTCTTATGAAAAATTCCGTTAAAGAGAGACTTGGCAAGGGAAAGGCTACTATATAAAGGAACCAAAGGCAAGCCTTGAATTCCTAATTGAGTGATCAAGAGATCTGGTAGTTCTCTCCCTCTCTCTTCCCCTTAGGGCCGGCGCCCCCCATCCCCTCCTAGGGCCGGCGCCCAACCTACTCCTCCTAGGGCCGACGCACCCTCATCTCCAAGAAGTTGGCGTGAGCAACATCCACCAAGGAGGAGCCAAACAAGAAGAAGAAGAAGCGGATCACAACTCCTCTCTTCCCAGAATTTTGATTCCGTTTCTTGTTGGTTAGTTTCCATTCTTTTCTCTTGTTGTTCTAGTTGTGCCTTTAGAGAATCTAGTAGTTCTCGTTGGCACAAAACTCGTGACTTTGCGAAGTCATCCCAAAGAGAACTCGGCGTGGACGCGAATAGAGGCGGAGCTTCCAAGGGACGCTACGGTTGGATCTCGTCCCTTACTTCGAGTTACGCGAGGTACTTAGTAAATTAGTTTACTTTTCCGTAAAGTTTTAATTTATGATCATGTCCACACATCATAAGGTTGCATGTTAGATACGTGGTTAAAATAATTTGAGAAATTATTTTATGCTAATTCTTCCGCTGCATGTAAAAATTTTAAAATTTACGAACCCGTATCCTTGTCAACATGCACCCGGTCCCAACAAAAAGATTATTATAAAATTATGATACTAAGTCAACATTGACATCGCGTTCAAGGAAAAGAAATGATTCCAGATTATAGTACTCGATAACCTGTCTTATCGAGGGACAGTGTTCATATACAAAAGATTTATCCACCGTTCAACAGGGGAGGAGTTTAAAGGTAGAATTGAGAAACATTTGTTCGAAGAAGGCACTGAGAAATCTAGGACTGCTAGAAGGTTGGGGTCTATCGGATTGGGAGGGTCTAGATGATGAAGGAGCTTTGGATTTGGAAGTTCCCTCAGCAGGGGCCTTCCCCTTGGAAGATTTCCTAAGGGTTGGAAATAGGTCACGATAATGGTCACGGCAGAAAATGATTGATTGGGTCAAGTGAGGTTGGAAGGTCACGACAGACACAATGCAAGATGAAATTTAAAGTTAAGGACACAGAAATAAAATTAGTGATCACAGAAATAAAATTGGTGATCACGGCATGATCATGACACACCCAACATGAATAGGATTTGAAGTTAAGGGCACGACACAGAAAGTAGAACTAATGGTTAGTTCCCAACATACACAAATATAAAGCAATTAGGAAGGGAAAACAAGACCATGAGAACAACTTACTTTGGAGCCATGAAGTGTGGTTGGGTCGTTTGAGAAGAACACACAGCTCTCTGAAACTTGCGCAAGAACCAGTTGCAAGAACTCACAGAGGAAGTCACAGATGATTAGAACTCTAGAGAACTCATGCAGAGGACTCGCAACTCGTAGAGAAAGCAGATCGCAGGAAGCAGATCGCAACTCTCAACTCACAGAGAAAGCAGATCGCGCAGGAAGCAGATCGCAACTCGCAACTCATAGAGGAAGCAGATCGCAGGAAGAAGAGGAAGATGGGAGGGGTTCGGCACTTAGGGTTGGAGAAGTAAAGAGATAGAGAAATTTAATAGGTTGGTGGACCGATCACCAACGTAATTAAATGTTGTTGATCAGATCCACCGTCCGATCCAAGAGTACCAAGACCGATCAGGAGACCTCCTGATCGGTCAGATATCGTTCTAATCGATCTGCGTGACCGATCAGGGAAGCCCCTAATCAGTCTGCGGATCGATCAGGGAACCGAACAGAATCGAACAGAAATATTTCTGTGAGCTTGCTGATCGGTCTGTGGACCGATCAACCCAACTCCTGATTGGTCACCATAACCGATCAGGGAGGTCCCTGATCGGTTTGCGGATCGATCAAGGAATCGAACAAAATGTTCTGACCGAGTCCTGGTCGATCTATGGACCGATCATATATTAGAAATTATCTAATACTTTTCAAAAAAATTCGTTTCAAACCTCCTTTCAAAATCTGATACGATCAGATGTAATTGCTTTGATCCTGGAGGTGTTCTCTTGACTAGAGTTTATCCCCTAACAAGAATCAAGAATCCTTGTGAATTTAACAACTTTGAGGCAGGTTTGTTATCAAATTTAATGCTCCAATCAATTGAAATCAACTTCACTTAGAATGTCCAACCACATGAAATC
The DNA here is from genome assembly GCA_024364735.1 of Boesenbergia rotunda. Taxonomy (NCBI): domain Eukaryota; kingdom Viridiplantae; phylum Streptophyta; class Magnoliopsida; order Zingiberales; family Zingiberaceae; genus Boesenbergia; species Boesenbergia rotunda. The sequence continues at coordinate 356,263 of JAGFNQ010010607.1, forward strand.
CAGTTTGTATCAAAAATAAAACTCCAATCAAGTTTCCTTGATTGGAATGTCCAAGTATGTTCTTGGAACCAAATACACATGTATTATGTATTGGTTTTCCCCATACTTGGTCAACTTAATGATTTTTATCTCTTCAACCTAACTGCTCAAGGGATGCATGAACATTTTGAGTAATTAGGTTGATCCTAACATCTCACCCCATTTCTAGCAATCAAAAATATTTTATTAAACCTTATAGTTTTTGTGAGATGTCCCCAAGTTGCCCAACAATTTTAGATGATCATGAAGGGTTTTTACAATCCTATTGAGCACGACACATTCCCAACTCCCTCCTTAAGAAACTAAATTCATTTTCGGGGAGTGGTTCAGTGAAAATGCCAGCTAGATTCGATTTTGATTCCACATGTGAGAGTACAATATCACCTCTAGCAACATGATCCCGAATGAAGTGGTGACGCACTTCAATGTGTTTGGTCCTTGAATGGTGGACTGGATTCTTTGTAAGGTTTATTGTGCTTATGTTGTCACACAACACTTGCACACTCTTATAAGACAATCCATAGTCCTCTAATGTGTGTATCATCCACAACAATTGTGATACACTCTCTCCCATGGCGATATAATCTGCCTCGGTCATGGAGAGAGCAACACAATGTTGCTTCTGACTTGACCAACTTACTAAAGATTATCCTAAAAATTGGCAACCCCCAGTTGTACTCTTCTGATCCAACTTGCACCCAACATAGTCGGAATCGGAATAGCCAATCAAGTCAAACAATTCTGTACGGGGTACCAAAGACCGACTCCAATTGTGCCCTTAAGATATCTCAAAATTCTCTTTACAGCGATTAAATGAGATTCCTTGGCGCAGACTTGGTATCTAGCGCACATACCCACAGCAAAAAGAATATCAGGGCGACTAGCTGTGAGGTATAGCAAACTACCTATCATACTTCGATATTGGGTTAGATCAATGGGCTTCCCACTCTCATCATTGTCTAACCTTGTATTTGTCGTCATAGGAGTGGTTACCTCTTTAGAGTCACTCATGTTGAATTTTTTGAGCATCTCTTGAGTGTATTTAGATTGATGCACATGGATTCCATCTCGAGTTTGTTTGATTTCAAGTCCCAGGAAGAAAGTCAATTCTCCCACTAGACTCATCTCAAATTCACTCTCCATGTGTCCAATAAACTCATTCAAATAACCCTTGTTGTTAGAGCCACAAATTATGTCATCGACATACACTTGGGCTACAAATATATTGTCACCATCTCTTCGTAGAAATAGTATAGGGTCAATTTATCCTCTTACGAAGCCTTTTTCAATTAAGAATGTTGACAACCATTCATACCAAGCCCGAGGTGCTTGTTTTAGGTCGTAAAGAACCTTCTTGAGCTTAAACACGTGGTTTGGAAATTCAGAATTTTCAAACCCCGGAGGTTGTTCAACATAGACCTCCTCTCTTATGAAACCATTTAAGAAGGCAGATTTAACATCCATTTGATAGAGTTTGAAACCTCTATGTGCTGCAAATGCAAGCATTAACCGAATGGATTCTAATCGTGCCACGGGAGCATAGGTCTCATCATAATCAAGGCCTTCAACTTGACTATAGCCCTTGGCTACCAAGTGTGCCTTGTTTCTTACGATTTCTCCCTTATAGTTCAATTTGTTCTTGAAGACCCATTTGGTTCCAATAATTGTGGTCTTCTGAGGTCTAGGAACTAAGTCCCAAACTTGGTTTCTCTCAAATTAGCCTAACTCGTCTTGCATGGCGATAATCCAATCGGGATCATGCAATGCCTCGTCAACTATCCTAGGTTAAATTTCTGAAATTAAGGCAACCTCATTAGCCTCATTCCTAAAGAATGATTTAGTTCTAACCCCATGATGGATGTCTCCAACAATTTGGTCTTGGGGATTACTAGAGGCTAAGCTAGTTTATCTTGGAGTTAGAGGTGCTTCCTTGATGGTGTCACTAGACACAGGCTCAGACTCAGGGTTCGGTTGAGCTATATGTTGTCTAGGCTCACCATCATCAGATTCATCCGTAATATTTCCAACACTTAGACTCTCATCCAAACCTAGTCTCCTAAGTTCGAATTGAACTCCCTCTATATCTTCTGATTGATCAATTGCTTTTGGGATCTCTTCAAAAATGACATCAGAAGATTCTTCAACTAATCTAGATTTCTTGTTGTAGACTCAGTAAGCTTTGCTAACAAGGGAATACCTGACCAGTATCCCTTCATCAGCTTTCACTGTGAACTTTCCAAGATGGTCCTTGGTGTTTAGAATGAACACCTTACACCCAAACACCCGGAGATGTTTAATTGTAGGTGGTTTCCCAAACCAAAGTTCGTGAGGAGTCTTCCCTAAAAATCTATGAGTGAGGACTCGATTTTGCACATAGCAAGCGGTGTTTACAGCTTCAGCCCATAAGTAGCTCGGTAAAGAGTACTCATTAAGCATGCTTCGTGCAGCCTCTTGTAAGACTCGGTTATTTCTCTCTACAACATCATTTTATTGTGGTGTTCTAGGAGTAGAGAACTCATGTCTATATCCTTTTTCTTGACAAAATTCTAAAAACCTATGATTTTGAAATTCTCCTCCATGATCATTCCTAATTGTTTTAATTGTTGTAGATTTCTCATTTTCAATTCTTCTACAAAAAGAAATAAAAATATCTAGAGTTTGATCCTTATGTTTTAGAAAATAAGTCCAAGTATATCTAGTATAGTCATCAATGATTATAAAGCAATACCTACTACCATTCAATGAAACAATTGTACTACAATCAAAAAAATCCATATGTAGAGGTACTTACAACGCTTTTACCTTTGTGAGAAGCTTTCGTTTGCTTACTCATTTGACATGCATCACATAGTTTCTCCTTTTCGTATTTGATGCTTGGTAAGCCACGGACACGTCCTTTGTTGGCTAATTTTCGAATATTCTTCATGTTCACATGTGTCAATCTCCGGTGCCAAAGCCAAAACTCATCTTCTTTTGACATGAAACACTTAATAGAAGCATTAATAGCACTTTTAAATGAAACTTGATAAATATTGTCTATTCGTGTGCCTACTAGTACCGTGATAAGTGTGTCATTTTGTCTAACTAGGCATTGACTTGGATGAAATTCAATTGTGTAACCTGCATCACACAATTGACTGACACTTAGGAGATTGAAAGTCATCCCCTTGACTAGAAGAACATTTTTAATTTTAATACATTCGGATATTCGAATGTCTCCTATCCCTATAACCTTAAGACTACCATTATTACCAAATGATACATTACCTCTACTTTTGCTTTGTAGGGTAGTGAACAATGATCTATCCCCGGTCATGTGTTTGGAGCACCTACTATTAACAAACCAAGTTGATAGATGCTTGATAACTATCATTTTGTTGATAAAATTAGGCTCTCAAATCCATGTTTTGATCCACTTTTATATGCTTAAGTTTGCATTTACATAAGGTTTCATGAATTACCTCTATTTTAGCTTTTGATTCAAATCATTATATATTTGAGATATTTTGGCACTAAAATGTGAATCTAATTTTGTAGGCTTCAAATGATCATGGACCTAGATCAGATTGGGTCAAACTTGAGTCAGAATTGGATCCGGATCAAAGTGATCAAGCATCGGATTAGTATGGGTCGTCCATTTGAGAGAACGGTTAGATCTGAGTCATCCATCAACTTCTGATAAATCCAAGATCAAGATAGATTTAATCAAGTCAATGGATCAAGATCTGAAGTTTGGAGCTTAATTGGAGTTAATCCAGCCGTTGGATCAAGCTCGAGAGAGCCTAAACCGTCCATTCAATTATCAGAGCAATCTGAGTCACCTGATCTAGATCTGAACGATCTGAGCCAAGGAGGAGTAGATCAGAGCCACAGATCAAGATATGGGAAGTTAGGTTCAGATCTGAAGAGATCCGGCCACTGGATGAAGCCAAAACGATCTCAGCCATTCAATTTCAAAAGGAATTAGTTTAATTGGGAATTCCCTCCGCTGGGCTCGGGAGTCGCGTGTCGCAGAGCTTCTATTCTTCCGTTTTCTTCGCAGTTTCTTCATCGACTTCTTCCTAGCTTTTTTCATCAGATCACGCACGGCCACATCAATCTCGTTCTTCTCAAGTTTCAGATCATTGAGGTATATTTCCTGTTCAATTTGTCGATCAAAATCAAGCAGTGGAAGGAGTTCGGGAGAGGGTTTCGCTTGGTGCTCCATTCATGGATCGATTCAGTTATTTGTTGGTTTTCAAATCGGGCGGAGTAATCAGATGTCTAAGGAGGGGTTCTCCGAAGTGATCTGAGCATGTCCGAGCTCGATCGTCATCCAGACAAGCAAGAAAGAGGAGATCGTGGGATCGCTTTCAGCTACTGACCGATCGGGTTGATCGGACAGAGCATACACTGATCGGTCCCGTGACCGATCAGAGGGAGACTTGATTGGTCGGTTGACCGATCAGGAAGGGCAGAACAGAGAAGCTGAGCTAGGGAGTCTTCTTCAATGATTTTTGAGCTAGGGGGTTCATAGTTCAACCTTTGTGTGATGGCAAAGGGAAGTTTTGAGTAGAACCTGATTTGGTGTTCTAATTTAGGAAAATGTTTGTTCCAAACATTTAGGGGGCATTTGGTTTGTATTTTCCAGTTTGTTTTCCATTTTCATTTTCTATAGAAAATACAGTTTTCTGGAAAACATGTTTGGTTTGCATTTTCCAGCTTTGTTTTCCAGAAAAAAACATAGCGTTTTCTGGAAAACTGGAAAATGAAAAAAAGTCATTTTCCAGAAAACTAGAAAATGTGATTTTCTAGAAAATAAAAATGGAAAATGAAACAAACCAAACGCCCCCTTATTTTCTTTAAATTGTTCTAGTTGTTACTATTACACTTCAAGCCAAGTGCTTAAGCCATGTTTTGATCTAGTTTCTATTGTCTTGCGATTAATTTCCTGCAATTAGATTTCTGCAATTAGCTCTTAAGTTTCATTTCAAGAGTTTGAATTTATTTTCTTAGTTCCTTTCAATAGGTTAAGAATAGTCCTTGCAAATTCCTATTCATTTCATGCTTTAGCTAAGCTCATTCTAATTCATATTGTCATTTCATTATCACCATAAACTCCCATTTTATTAGAAAACCCAAACATTCAAACGACAAATAACTTGCAAGCTTGAATTAACCACTCACAACTAGTCCTTGGAAAAATACGACCTGAGACCCCTCTACTACATTTAATCTTGCTAGCCAAGGGTTTTCAGTTTATAAATATCTAAATTTGAGTGCTTATCGTGGCACTAGTATTGGGCAACTATCAAATTTTTGGTGCCGTTGCCGGGGAATCACTAGTTGAGTTTGTTTAATTGGAGCTTGTGTTTAATATTTATATTCTTTGATTCTATTTTCATTTGCTTAATCATTCTATATCCATTTGCTGCTATTTTTTGTTTGTTTGTGGCCAGGACTGCAGGTGGTGATCTTAAGAGTTTGAGAAGCTATTGAAAATCTTTCTACTCATTCAAGCAGTTCCATGGCAGAATATCAGTATTTCCAGAACTTTCAGCAGCCTTGTCAGAATTTTCAACAACCTTATTCTCAATTTCAGAATTTTCAACAAAATTTTCAACCATTCTAGCCTAATCAACAATTTCAGCAGTCCTATTTGAATTTCCAGCAAAACCAACCTTGGAGTCAGCCACCACAGCAATTTCAGTCACAATTCCAAAATTTTCAGCAAGGTTACAATCCTAATCAGCAAGGTTTTCAACCATTCAGTCAGAAATTTCAACCTCCACAATTTCAACCCTCACTACAACAATTACCACTTCAAACTTAGAATTTTTAGAGCTATAATTTTCAGCAGTTTCAACCAAATTCCCAGTCCAATTTTCAGTAATTCCCGCAGTCAAATCAATCATTTGATCAGCCCCAACAATTTCAAGTTCAAAATTCACAGCCTAGTCATGATTTTGAACAGCCTAATGCTACATTTCAAGTTTAACAAGAGTTCCATGCTCATCAAGGATACTTTGAGGATTCCAGTGAGCTTGAGGCTCAACAACAAAGACTTGGGGAAATTATGGAACAAATCATACAACAGAAAAGTTTACAATAACAAGTGTATGATTCTACTTTAAAGACTTTGAAAGACGCCTTGAGCAAATTGTTAGAGGAATGGAACAAATGCAAGCCCAAGGATCAGGACAATTACCTTTTCAAACTACTCCAAATCTTAAGGGGCATGATTGTGAACTAACTTTGAGAAATGAGGAAGTTGTTTCAAGTCTAAACATTCCAAGGGGTGATTTTTCTGAAAAATTTTCAGCAAATTATTTTCCATCTCAAAACAGCGCCGAAAATGATTCTATACCAGTTCAAAGCAACCCTAGTGTAAGTCTCAGTCCTTCTTTAATTGATCTTGCAAATTTAGTGGAAGAAGAAGAAGAATTCATCAAAATTAGGGCACCTATAGCATGCATGCCTTCTGAAATTCCTGCTCAAACCCCATTTTCAAAATTTTCAGCTCAAGAGGAGGAGCCAAAAGACTTTTCACCTTTCCCTCAGCACCCCAGAGAGGATCCTCCTAGCATTAGAATAGGTATTATAGATGAGGATGTTGAGGGAGATTTGATTGCTGATAAAGCTTCATTTGATATAGTGGGAGGAGATTTTAGTTTAGAGAAAGCTGAGGATGCATTAGTTGTGGAGGAATTGGAGGAGATGGATAGAAAAGCTTGTGACAGCCTTGAATTTGATTATAAAGCTCTACAGGACCCTTCTAATCTTTTATTTTGTGATGATATAGTTGTTGTGGGTCCTAACTTTTCTAATATGGTTGTTACAGATATTACTGAGGAAGGATGCGTTACAGATGATTCTACAAGTGTAGGGGATTGCACTGAGCCCCAGGGACCACCATCATTGATTGATACATCAGAAGATTCAGAGGATAAGCCAGAAAGTGTAGGGACTTGCATGGTGGAAGCAAGAACCCAAGAATCACCTTTCTTAGTTGAATGTCCACCAGAACCTGAGCCTGAAGTGGAGCCTGTACTTGACTAGGAGGAAGCAATAGTCACATCTACTCTTGTAGAACCTCCAGGTATTGATAAGGTAAGTATTCCTCCTATTTCTCTAGAAGGATTCATAGATGTACATGAGGATGATTTTGTTGGTTGTAAAGCATTTCTTATTACATCTTTTGTTGAAATTGATTATTTAGAAAAATGCATAGAGGTACCCAAGATTGATTTTGTTGGATTTGATGCATTTCCTGATACGTCTTGTGTAGATGCTGATTGTGAGAAATTAATGGAGGTACCTAGGGTTGATTTTGTTAATGCATTTCCTGATATACCCTATGTAGAGACTGATGCTAATTTTTCAGAGAAACTCATTGAGGTACCTAGAATTGATTTTATTGATTGTGATGAAATTCTTGATACATCTTTTGTAGATACTGATTGTGAAAATTCCATAGAGGTACCTAGTGTTGATTTCATTGGTTGCGATGAATTTCTTGATACATCCTATGTAGAGATTGATTGTGAAAAACTCATAGATGAACATAAGGATGATCTTGTTGATTGTGATGAATTTCTTGACACGTCCTATGTTGATACTAATTCAGAAAAATTCATAGAAGAACTCAGTGTTGATTTTGTTAGTTGTGATGAATCTTTTGATACATCTTATGATGGGATCGATTGTGAAAATTCCATAGAGGTAACCAATGTTGATTTTGTTGAATGTGAAAATTTTCTTGATATACCTTATGTAGAGATTAATTATGAAGATTCCATGGAGGAACCTAAGATAGATTTCATTGGATGTAATGCATATCTCAATTCATTTTATGTAGAGGTTGTTTATATTTCATTCCATTCTTACCCTGCATGCATGCGGGAGGTATTTTCTTTACATGGTTTTGCAGGATCCCGCAGGCTTCTAGAATGGGTACTCAAACTTAATAGCCTACAACCTCTCGGAAGGTCTTCTAAAACGCGTGCAGTGGGAGGGGTCGAATTAACTTTGACTTGTCACTACTCACCCCAAGAATGGATTATGAACCTTAATCGTCTCCGACCACCGAAATATACTTATGCAAAATTTATAAGGGAGAAAGAAGTGTATTATGATTTTGACCACATAAGAATAATTCTCCCAATATGGATGGTCCGTGCTCTTTACCCAATTTGAAAGGGGAGTTGTTTCTTCTTACACTCTCATTACATTGTATATATCATTCTTATGTTTTCTAGTCATAATCTTTCTTTTAAAGTGAGTTCTTACTAATAAATGCTTGAGTAGTGTAGAATGAATAAAAGTCATTGTAGATACCGTTTTATCCCTTTTGGCATTTCATTTCTTGCATGACTAGGAATAAATGTATCAATCTATATTTTCTCTATATCATTTTAGAGTCCTTTGAAAGTAAATTAAATTTGGTTGTTAAAACTTAGGATTTGAGCCAAGGGATAAAAATTCTTGGATGCTTGAGTACTACTTAGTTATGGACAATAGATTGATGATTTGAGATGAATTCTTTTTACCTAGTGAGGATTGACCTTATTGTTGTGATACACACATGTGATTGTACTCTAGAACTTGCTTAGGTTCTTTCAAAACTATATTTCTATGATTGGACCACATTTATAGAGATGAATCACTTTGTTTCCTTTCTCAAATCATTTTTGCAATTTTATTTGTTTATCTACTCTATATTCAATTTTTCTTCCCTATTCTTCATGTTCATACCATATTCTCCATGGACTTGGGTACTTTAATGTTTCTTGATGTTACTTTGCCCGAGACGGACAAAAGTTTAAGTGTGGGGGAGGATGCAAGCATTTGATCAAATATAGAGGATAAAGTGTGGCGTTTGGCAACATACAAGCAAAGGTGCCAATTGAAGGAGTTTGTATCAAGTTTGGTTGCAAAGGTTAAGTAGAGCATATAATTCCGTATTCATTATATGTTTTGATCAGAAACGTTTCTGTTAAAGATGAATTGAGCTATATAATTTGAAAGTGCTGAAAGAGAAAAAAATGGAAGAAAAAATAGAAACCAAAAACACGGCTGCAGAAAAAAAAAGTCAGCAGCAAGAAAAGAAAAGAAAAGAAAAAAAAAAGAAAAGGAAAGGAGAACATGAAGTGGAAGTAAGTGATGGGTTAGATTTCAAATTTGAAGTTGTTTACAAGGAGCTAATTGAAGTTCAAGAGTGAGTTATTGTTTGGAAGATTGAAATCAGGCAGAAACAGTTCAGAAATCTGCTTAATCTGCTACTGATCACCACCTGATCGGTCACCAGTCTGATCAGGGAGGTGCCTGATCAATCCCCTGACCGATCAGTAGCTATCCAGTCCGAGCAGAAGGAAAGCCAGACCGATCTTCAATCCAAACAGGCAAAGGCTGATCGGTCTTCAGACCGATCAGAAGACGCTGGCACACCAAATTTAGCAATCAAAGAGTCCTGACTTGCTCCCTACTCCACCACAGCTCTGATTACACTAGAAGATACCATCAAAGGGGCAAAGTGCATTGGGTGACATTCTTTAGTATCCAAGTCTTCCACTTTCTAAATTTTTTCCATATTTTCTTATTTTGTTATATTTCTTTTCTATATTTCTTCACCATGTCATATCTCTTTACTTTCTTTATCATAATTCATAAGTATCAAAGTTCAGTAAGCTCCTATTTCATTTCTATCATTTCATATAACTTCTTTAACTTGTTTAAATAAGCTTTTGTGGGTGTGGATCCAAATCAAGAATGATGGTAGAGAGTAGATAATAAGCAAGCCTATGGTAGTACAAGAACCATGTTGTGTTTGAGTGAGCTCCACTTTCATCAAGAATGTAGAACTTAGGAAGAGAGCTACCAACATTTATCTTGAGAGGATTTGAGTGTTTAATTCATCTCAATGAGTCATGAAAGATGAAGTATATTAAGTTGTTGATTTAAGGACAAGTTTCTAGTCCATTGAGTTTAGATTGTTGAGAATTGACAACCCTAGGTAATTTCCTTTCAATTGCTTCTAACAATGATTGAGACTAATCTAGGAGGATACATCTTAGGTTAACTAGTTGGCTTGTGCGAGACGCCCAAAAGTAAGTGTGGGGGAGTTGATAACTACTATTTTATTGATAAAATTAGGCTCTCAAATTCATGTTCTGATCCACTTTTATATGCTTAAGTTTGCATTTACATAAGGTTTCGTGAATTACCTCTATTTTAGCTTTTGATTCAAATCTTTATATATTTGAGATATTTTAGAACTAAAATGTGAATCTAATTTTGTAGGCTTCAAATGATCATGGACATAGATCAGATTGGGTCAAACTTGAGTTAGAATTGGATCCGGATCAATGTAATAAAGCATCGGATTAGTATGGGTCGTCCATTCGAGAGAACAGTTAGATCTGAGTCATCCATCAACTTCTAATAAATCCAAGATCAAGATAGATTTAATCAAGTCAATGGATCAAGATCTGAAGTTTGGAGCTTAATTGGAGTTAATCTAGCCGTTGGATCAAGCTCGAGAGAGCCTAAACCATCCATTCAATTATCAGAGCAATCTGAGTCACCCGATCTAAATCTGAACGAACCGAGCCAAGGAGGAGTAGATCAGAGCCACATATCAAGATCTGGGAAGTTTGGTTCAGATCTGAAGAGATCCGACCGTTGGATGAAGTCAAAACGACCTCAGTCATTCAATTTCAAAAGGAATTAGTTTAATTGGGAATTCCCTCCGCAAAGTTTGAGATAGAATTTGAGACAGAATCCATCTTTTGGTGCTAGTGAGATAGCTACAAAGTTTGAGACAGAATTTGCATTATGGTTCCAAATATATGTAAGTTACAGCAATTTTAATTGAATAATTTTGAGTTTTAAGAAATATTATTCAATCTTCTAATTTATGTTACAATTATTTTCATAGGTGAAAGATCATAGAATTTCAAATGTCGAAGATGATAGGATATTGAATCTTGCATCAGGTCCTCTCCATAAAATAATGGTTTACTCTGGTTACTATGTTAATGGCCTAAAATTCCATGTCAGACACCGAGAATCAAACAGGTTAACCTACAATTCTGGTATATGCGTCAAAGGATCTATGGAGAATAGTAACATTGAGTTCGATTATTATGGAATACTCGACGAAATCATAGAGGTTGAATACCCTTCATTACCTTTAAAAAGACGTGTGACAAAACTTGGTATACGTTTACTGAAAAAAATAAATGATTGTACATTATCAAAAGAGTTCGGTCAAGGTTTGTCTAGAGAACATTAAAGCAGTTGTAGTGCTTATTGTTTTTGTCAATGCTTATTATATTGTCACTTTCAAGGTGTTGTTCATCATGATCTAAAGCCAGAGGTCCAATTAATTTTTGCTTGCTGCTTATCATATAAGTTTGAGATGAGTTGCATTAAGTTTTGTTCTTGCTTTAATTAAAACTCATGCATGTTGCTGATGTCTTCTTCTCATGCTTCAAATGGTTTTTTTTCATTTGGTTAAATTGATCTAGCAAGTTGGTTTCATTTGTTTGTGTGATTTTTCATAATAATTTCCATGTATAGTGACATATTCTTCTTTGTCAGATTGTTGAAGCTACACATATACTTTCTATTAATCTAATTTGTTACATTTTGTCATCTGTTCCTAGTTTGATTGTTCAAAGAATTAGTACAATACTTGATATTGCATTTTAAACTTTATTATTCTGGCAGATGAATCGTGGTAAGCTTGCACCGGTGGAAAAGGCAGTATACGCAGGTTCATTAGATATATTTAATGTTCTGGAGTATCATATTCTTTGGATTTGTTAGATTTATCATGATTCAATGTTTCATTCTTTGGGATACATGATATTTCTTTCCTGCATTCTAAGCTTAATTATATAATCCTTATAATATCATTCTGGCTAGAGGAAAACTTTAAAGCCTTAAATGTGATGAAATGTTTCTGTTATTAGAGTGCTCCTTTTTGTTTTTTTCTGGCTTATAAGTCAGCATTCTTTGTCTAGCTTTCACCAATTATTTTACTTCTTGAATCTAAATCTAGAATGAAGAAGGCAGTTCACCAAACCCCAACTACAGATGACAAAAGCTTCAGAGCACGTTGAGAAGAATTGAGGTAAACACTATCCCTGCCATAGAAGAAGTCAACATTTTTAAAGATGATGTTATCATCCAGTTTCTAAATCCCAAAGTTAAACAAAGATAGAAATTGATTAAGCATGTTAATGATTTCAGGTATACAAAACTGTTTTGTGATATTCAACTCCTTTTGTTAACGGTTTTAACAAACATGTTGAAGATAACAGACAGAGTTACTGGTTTATCTAATAGTTCATATCCGAAGATTAGCACATTGAAGTAGGTTTCCTACAATTCTAAAATTTTAGTGTTGTGTTCCCACTGTCTATAGTTAATGAATATCTATAGTTAAATGCCTCTGTTCATGGTGCAGATGATTTACAGGAATGAAATATCACAAAAATCAAGGAGGTTAGAAGATTGGATGACAAACAGCTGATGGTAGACATTGACCATTTAGAGAGCGAACTTCATTTATTGAAACTTGTATTGTTGTCAGGATTAGATGCAAACATGTATTGTTGTACTTTTCTTGATTGTTATGCATTTGGAGACTTGTAAAATATTGTTTTCAAACTAGTCGTTTGTAATATATTATTTTTTTTGTCAATGATAAATTATTGTGTAAATTATTTTATTTTGTCATATGGATTTTTGTCAATGAAAATATTTTTCTACCATTAATCAAATTTTGTTTATTATTACGTTCCGACGGAATACCGACGGGAATAAAGATCCGTCGGAAATATATCGACCTGAACTTACGATAGATCGCCGACGAAACCTGAGGTTCCGTCGGAAATTTCCTTTGTGACGTCGTCCACCGGAGCTGGCTCCAAGCCCTCCGGATCAGCGGTACACCTTGAGAGGAAGATGAAGAAGAAGAAGAAGACAAAGAACAACCCTCTTCTCAGCCACAAAAGCCCTCAAAACCCCTTCTTCTTCCCTCTTGCGCCGCTGCCGCAAGGCAGCCCTTGGCCGCCTTCTTCTCCTCGCTGGCACCTCCTCAGGCCTTCCTGAGCCTCAAACAAGGTAGAAGAGATTCTTACCTTGCTTCCCTGAGTCTCGACCGAAGCTTGGTGAAGGAGGAATAGAGGAAACCGAAGGGAGATCCCTTCTCCCTATTCGGCGCCGAGAGAGAAAGAGAGAGGGAGAGGGTGAGGGTTTTTCCTTGGCACTTGGGTTTAATTAATTGTTTGGTTTCTTGATCTCATAGGGTATTTATAAGGCTAAGGCAGGGACCAAGAGGAGGAGTTGGTTCTTGGCCCGCTAATGGATCCAAACCTGATCCATTAATTAGGATCCATTCCACTAAAAGATCCTAATTGAACTCACCTCACCAACTCTCATATTTTCATATGGGCTCCACATATTACGAGTCATCCATCCCCCCGTGTTTAAGATCGCCCATGCCCGTTAATTAATTAAATTACTGACAATTTAAATTAATTAAATTCTGGATCCTTGATTAGCACCACTCAACCTTTTCAATGTGCCGAATCAAATCCACCTGCAGGGTTTGACACGATGAACCTTTTGTGCTCATCAAGGGGGCATCATCATCCTAACTCACCAGGACACGGATTCCGTCAATAATCATCAGCACATCATATCATTATTATTATTTCCCAACTTACCGGATCTGTCGATCTAACAGAATATATCTCGCCCTTTGATAAATCAAAGAAATAATAAATAATAATATATGCCCAATATTATTTCGGGATTAAGAGATCGTTCTCCATAATAACAACTGAGGTCCTATCCAATTATTTAGTCAGTATAAATCAGATAACCTCGGGTTTCGGTCCTACTCAATGTACTCATAGCACACTAGTGTAGACCTATGGTCAAGACCAACCACATCTGACTACACTACAACCATCCCGATGGGTTGTTCAATTCCATCTAGGTTGTGAGCCTCTATTTATGCTAAGTAAGGTACTGATAACATAATCCTCCATTTGACATCACACACCATGTTATCTATAATGCTAAGCAATGGAACTTCGTGTATGTACTATTATAAACAAACACCTAGTGTAGTGTGATTCTCTTTTCATAAAAGATGTTCATATAATAAAAGTCGTGTCTTTTAGTATACACATCTTACAATCTCCCACTTATACTTAAAGACAATGTTGTTCTCCCACTGCCATACATCTGACTCTCATTCCCTCCACATGTCTGTCAAAAGCTCTAGATGGAAGAGCCTTAGTGTAGGGGTCTGCCAGGTTATCCTCCGATGCAATCTTGGCGACAGCCACTTCTCCTCGCTTTACGATTTCTCGTATTATGTGGTACTTACGCTCTATGTGTTTACTCGCCTTATGGGCTCATGGTTCCTTCGAGTTTGCAATTGCTCCATTGTTATCACAAAAGATTGTGATAGTTCTGGGCAAACAAGAGTCACATCCAAGTCCATCATGAAGTTTCTGAGCCATACAGCTTCTTTGGCTGCCTCTGAGACTGCCACATACTCAGCTTCCATGGTGGAGTCCACCACGCACTTCTGCTTGACACTCCTCCAGACAATGGCTCCACCTCCTAAAGTAAACCCAAAACCTGAGGTAAACTTATGCTTGTCCCTATCTGACTTGAAATCTGAGTCCGTATAACCCATAGGGACTAATTGGTTTGCCAGGTAAACCAGCATATAATCCCTAGTCCGTCTCAGGTATTTCAATATATGCTTTACCGCTGTCCAATGTCCCTGTCCAGGGTTACTCTGATATCTGCTAACCTTGCCCACAGCAAAATAGATATCAGGTCTCGTGCACAACATAGCATACATGAGGCTTCCGACCACTGAAGCATAAGGAACAGCCTTCATCTCCTCTATCTCCTTTGATATTTTCGGACACATCTCCTTGGATAGAGGGACTCCATGTCTGAAGGGTAGAAAACCCTTATTAGAGTTCTCCATGCTAAAACGAGACAAGAGTATGTCAACATACGAAGCTTGGGATAAGCACAACATCCTTTTCTGGCAATCCCTTATGACCTTGATCCCTAGGATATGTGTTGCTTCTCCCAAGTCCTTCATATCAAACTACTTTGATAGTCAGACCCTTACGTCTGATAACACTTTGACATTGTTGCCAATTAACAAAATGTCATCTACGTAAAGTATAAGAAATACCACAATGTTTCCGTCACATCTCAAATACACACGACTCATCCAGACATTGAGTAAACCCATATGACTGGATTACTTCGTCAAAACAGATGTTCCAAGACCTTGAAGCTTGCTTCAATCCATAAATAGATCGATTAAGCTTGCACACTAGATACTCTTTGCCCTTGGCAATGAAACCTTCTGGTTGCTGCATGTAGATGGTCTCATCAAGACTCTCGTTAAGGAAGGTTGTCTTCACATCCATCTGTCAAACCTCATAATCCATATGAGCTGCTATAGATAAGAGAATCTGGATCGACTTGAGCATAGCTACTGGCGAATAGGTTTCCTCATAATCGATACCCTCTTTCTGAGTGTACCCTTTCGCAACAAGCCTTGCCTTGAAGGTCTCAACCTTCCCATCTAATCCTCTCTTTCATTTGTAGATCCACTTGCATCCAATGGCTTTTACACCATTGGGTGGTCCTACTAGCTCCCAGACATGGTTAGAATCCATTTATTCTATCTCAGATTACATTGTCCTTTGCCAAGAATCTGCATCGTTGTCTTGGAGGGCCTCGTCATAGGTCCAGGGATCCGGTTCATGTTTTCTCGGGATCAAGTCCGAAGACTCTCCCAAAAACATGTACCTTTCAGACCGTCTCACAACCCTCCCACTGCGATGAGGTACTACTGGTGTGTCCTGAGTAACATGTGGTGCAGTAACTTGTGGTGTGTCTTCTTGTACACTTGGTCCCGAAGTCGGAATGTCCCCCCTTAACTCATCTAGCATTAGTCTACTCTTTGGCTTATGGCTCATCATATAGTCATCTTTCAAGAATCTGGCATTTGTGCTAACAATTACCTTCTGATCCTTAGGACTATAGAATAGACCACCCTTCGTTCCCCTGAGATATCCTACGAACAGACGCACCTCCGTACGAGATTCCAACTTATCAGTATCTCCCTTCAGCACATGTGCTGGACTACCCCAAATCCGAACATGTCCTAGACTGGGCTTGCGCCCAGTCCACAGTTCTGTGGGAGTATAAGGGACTGACTTAGATGGAACCAAGTTCACTATGTACGCTGTCATTTCCAGAGCATATCCCTAGAATGAATCAGGTAAGTCTGAATAGCTCATCATTGACCTAACCATTTCCATAAGTATCTTATTCCTTCTTTCTGCAACTCCATTCTGCTGGGGTGTGCCGGGTACAGTTAGTTGGGACTGAATCTTAGCTTCTGACAGGTAGCTCCTAAACTCCCCAGAGAGGTACTCGCCACCACGATCAGATCGTAGTGTCTTGATACTTTTACCTCGATGTTTCTCCACATCAGCCTTGAATTCTTTGAACTTGTCAAAGTATTCAGACTTGCGGCGCATCAGGTAAATGTACCCATACCTTGAATAATCGTCAATGAAAGTGACGAAATATTCAAAGCCTCCTCTGGCCTGGATTAACATAGGGCCACATACATCAGAATGAATCAGCTCCAATACATCTTTGTCCCTATACCCCTTAGCCTTGAAAGGCCTCTTGGTCATCTTCCCTTCCAAGCAGGACTCACAGGTAGGGAGATCCTCCACCACCAATGAACCCAAGGGCCCATCGGCTATCAACCTCTGAATCCTACTAAGGTTAATATGACCAAGCCTAAGGTGCCAAAGATATGTCTGATTCATCTTAGAAGGCTCCTTTCTCTTATTCAAGTTAGATGATAAGCTATTTACTTCAGTATGCATCGTGGGAGGTTTTGGTTTTAGAGTATACAGATTGCCTACCAACATACCCGAACAGATAATCTCCCTGTTTCACTTAATTACAACTTTATTATCAAAAGTAACAGAATATCCATCCTTGAATAATTTAGAAACTGAAATTAGATTCTTTCTAAATGATGATACATAAAGGCAATCTCTCAGAACTAACACTTTATTTCTCTCAAAAGATAAATGAAAAACTCCCACTGCTACTGCTGCTACCCTTGTAGCATTGCCCATGTAGACCATTATTTCTTCATTCGTCAGCCGTCGGGTTTCCTGGATCCCTTGTGAAGTGTTGCAGACATGGTCAGTGGCTCCTGTATCTACACACCAGGTACTAGTAGATAGCACCGCTAAACATGTTTCAACGACTAGGGCTGAAGAAATAGCTTTGATTTTACGACGGGGATAGTCCGCCTTCCAGTGCCCAATTTCCTTGCATGTGAAGCACCTGCCCTTTGGCTTCTTCACACCAGTCCGAGGTCCTTGTGATGTACCTGCCTTCTTGAACCCTCTTCGTTTCTTCTGTAACGACCCACCTTCTGGTACTAAGCTTTAAGGCGGATCACTACTACTAACTGACTGACAAATTCCTGATTTCTGATAATGCTAAATCAGCTGGGAGAATTTAAAAATTCTTATTCTCCTAATTATTTTTAAATGTGTACTGAACTAACAATTTATAACTTAAGCATGCTGCGGTAACTTATAAACATGTTGGAAGTATTAACCATCGAAATTAAAATAAAAACTTTAATGTTATTAGTTTGGCCAGGATTTGATCCCCCGACCTCTGCATTGCATGGCTAAGCACTAACCAGCTGCTCTACACCCCTTTCGTTGTACACAGTACCTGAACCAGTCGACTGGTAGTGCTGAAACTCCAAATTTCAGATTTCCACAACTTATCAAACTTGAGCTACAATGTACCAAATTCGTAGCCAACAAGCATAACGACATAAATAGAGTTCCACAGTTATTCTAGGGCATTTATTACATGTTTTTGGAGGGTTTCTAGCATGTATAGTAACTTAGAAATCACAAAAACGACATGTAGAAACATGAACATAAACGTGCCAAGTTCGTATCAACTTCTTATTGAAACCATTCATTATTCATGTCTAAGGGCATTCTTAGCCACTACATGTCATTCTATATGGTGCATATATCTTAAAACATGCATATCCTATGTATTTAGCATGTAAATCCAAAATGTCAAGTTCTTATCTCTAAAGCTTAAGCATGGATCTAAATTACCATATTACAAGTAGTAACTCATATCATTCAACATTCGCTATGCAAGTATTAACACAGGTAAATAAACTACTTTAATATACTAGGCACCACAAATAACGAGTCTAGACAGGTTAATACATGGTTCTCATAATATATCGCGAAATAACTGAAGAAGCATAAACAAGAAAACTAAAGAAGCATACTAGGCACCACGAATACAAGTCTAATTAAGTTCATACATGGTTCACATAATATATTGTGGAATAACTAAGAAGCATAAAAAAGGTTATTCTATGCTTTGCAAGTTCCGAAGACTTTTATTCCAACTCCACCATCACACACACTTTGCATCAAGCCCGCCGCCTCCGCTACTAGTGCTTTCCTTTACCTGTATCTGCAGTATAAGGAAATGCAAACTAATAAGCATAAAGCTTAGTAAGTACCATCTAGCCTCACAAAACTATGAAAACTCGAATTATGCTTTTGTAAAACATGCTATGCACATACATGCTCATATCCATAAGTAATCATGTTAGGCTCATGCTAAAATACATATCATAGGATGTCATGGCATATAACTGAGACATGGCACATACTGAACTAAAACTGAAAAGTAAGCTATAGCATGGCATACATATCTGAACTGGAACTGAAACTAACTAACATAAAACTAACTATTAGATTCACCACAGGCTAATATGAATTTCTGAAAACTAAATACATATAGTAGGTGAAAGTAATAATCAACTGCTGTGGGCCCGGCAATGTACCAACTGTGCGCGCATCCCTAATAAACCCGAGGTAGCAAATCCCGAATCCATTAGGGTTCTACTAGGTTATCTAAACCTAGGGGCAACTAGGAGCCCATCCCATACTAGGTTATCTAAACCTAGAGGCAACTTGGAGCCTATCCCTGGACCGAAGTCCGGTACAATGCCAACTGAAAATAAAATAGTTCTTTTATACTTTTCTTTTTCTCTTCTGATTCTTGCTTTTACTAGGTTATCTAAACCTAGGGGCAACTAGGAGCCCATCCCATTGGACCTTGGTCCCAATCATAAACTGGAGCAAGAATTTCTATTCTTTAATGCTTTCTATAGCATTGACTGAACTGAACATTTTAACAAACACCTAACGTGCGTGCTTGTTCAAGATTTACAATTTCTAATCGTAGAACCTACATATAAGGAATTAAGCATACGAAACGTCAACCGAAACTACTTATACTGCAGGTGAGGGATACTTACATCCTGCGCTAGGTTTTCCTTACGAATAAAATCTGAAATTCCCGAGGGAACGTCGAATTTCGACGTTCTTCTTGCTCCTTGGCGTTCTCCTCGCGTCTACGAGAATTCTCATAGAGAATAGGGCCTCTTGAGACCTTCCCTTGGCTTCTCCTTTGTCTTGGGCGAGAGAGAGGGCGAGAGGAGGGGTCGCGTGCGTGAGGGAGGGCGTCGGCGTCGTTGGGTTGGAAGAAAATTAACCTAAAACTCGTAACTCCCTCTTTTATACTTATGGGGGCGAATTTAACTAATTTCACCTTATTTATTGTTTCCCTTAATCTAATTTAACAAAAGCAAACCATCCCAGTTGGTCCGCCCTTTCTCCTCTCACACCGTAGGTTAAGGGATCAAATCCCACTTAACATTTTTTCCTTTTTATCCCACTTTCGTTTATGGAAAAATTCTATAAAAATATCCATAAATTCGGAATAAATTCTAAGATATTTCTAAAATTAGTTTCGAGAATTTTCGGGCGTTACATCTTCTTCTTTCTACCTTTCAGCTCAGAAGTAGAAACCTTTTGAGTTACTAAGGCATGTGTGTTCTTTTGAAAAAGTGTCTCCACTGCCTGGAGTTCTCCATGCAGTTCACCCAACGTATAAATCTTCTTATTCATATTATAGTTGAGTTTGAACTGCTCAAAACTCTTCGGTAGAGAATGGAGTATGATATCGACCTGGGATTCCCCGTCGATTTCAGCTCCAAGAACCTCAATCTGATTGAGATGAGCCATCATCTTTAGGACATGCTCCTTAACAGGTGTCCCTTTAACCATAGTGGTTGGCATCAGACTCTTCATCGCACTTTGCCTGGCATCTCGACCTTGGTGCCCGAAGAGGTCCTTGAGGTTCAGCATCATGTCACTGGCAGTGGGCATGGCCTGATTCTGATGTTGCAGTACATTTGACATTGATGCCAGAATGTAACACCGCGCCATCTCATCTGCCTTTTTTCACTTCCTATAATGCTCTCTCACCTCTTCACCAAAGTCTTCTCTAGGCTTTTCCGGACATTCTTCAAAGAGTACAAATTTGTACTCCTCAGCAGTGAGGACAATGTCTAGGTTCCTCTTCTAGTCAATATAATTAGGGCCAGTAAATTTATTGTCCTTAAGAATGGTTGCAAGTGGAGTAAAAGTCATTTATGAAAAACCTGAGAATCACAACATACACTACTTTAGAAATCAAAAATAAATTGATTCCTCAAACAATTAATTTTCGAATTTCACCAACACCCCTGTACACCGAGAAATTCGTATGCCACGATGGTGTGGACGTATATGAATCCCTACATTTGTAAGAGGAAGATTTACCCATTGATCTTACTATCTTGTCAACCTAACTTTTTGACAAATAATATCAATAGTTGGTTTCCTTCGGCTCTGCAGAATAACAACAGTGACTCCGATGGGGAGGATACTGTTATCCGCATCTAAGTGTGCACCATTACACAACACCAAGAAAATTATTTCGGATTATATGTCTTCCGATGGGAAAGTCCACACGCTCTTCAATAATTTTCTACAGTCTTTTTCGACTCAGTGATCCGCAGAACAAGTCCATCCGATGGGGAGGAAGGCACTCAAAGCCGACGCGCAGACTTGTTCACATCACTTATCGAATTGTAATGGAAGCTGTGGGACCCTTAGGGTCCCTCTCCCACTTAATAATTTATCTCGAGGAATTTTCTAGCACTACTGTTGGATCGAGAGAAATAATAGAGGGGGTGAATATCGTAAAACGTTCGGATTAACAGTTAGAGAAATTATATAGCGAAAATGTAAATCAAACACACACAAACACCAAGTTTTTTACTTGGTTCGGAGTCGCGGTCGGCTCCTACTCCAAGGCCCACGGTCGTTGACCGTTTTCTGCGGGCAATTCTATATTTTCGCAAAACCAGTTTACAAGATGGTATTACAAAATTAGTGCAATAAACTTAAGAGTAACTCTTCTTTACCGACGTCCGATGAAGATTGTATTTTCGGGGCAGTGGGACGTCGTCGGCGCTTGAGTCTCGAGTCGGGAGGTTTCCGGGGCAAAGCGCGAGAGCAGAAGAGCGTGAATGCGTTGGAAGAATTGATTGATTGAAGCCTTGGGTTCGAGGGTCCTTTTATAGCCCCTGGGGGCGCCCAGGACGTCGGGGGCGCCCAGGACGTCGGGGGCGCCCTCCCACGTGTCAGCTGATCCGAGTTTCTCTCGGTCAGCTCTGATCCCTTCAAACTTAGGATCAGGCTTTGACGGGGGTGCCCGGGACGCTGGAGGCGCCTGGGTTGCTGGGTCAACTCTTATCCGTTGGCTTCGCTGGCTTCTACTTCGTTTGCTTGAACTTGGGGGCGCCCGGGATGCTGGGGGCGCCCGAAAGCATGGGGGGCACCCGGGAGCACGGGGGTGACCCGCCCATAAGCTGTCGAAGCACTCCTCTTGCTTCATCTATTTTGTGTTCACCTTGGGGGTGCCCGGGACACTCCGGGCGCCCTAGTCAGCTGCTGCCTCACTCCTTTGAGGCTCTCTGAGCTACAGACATTCGTTCCTTCGGTCCTGCATCCAGGGTTAGTCCAAAACAACATAAAGCAATTATATGTTAGTTTTATACAGCCTTAGCTGTCTTCGTTCTAACTTTGGGTCTCCAAAATGGAGCCCTAGGTCGAACTAACGCCTACTGTTCCCTCAATGGGGAACGCGTCCTCACCTACTCCTCTCGGGAGAATTTACCAGATGTCAACCGGCTCCTCCGGTTGGACTTTTGCCCAGCAGTCCTTCGCCAGGAGCCTAGCTGTCCTTTGCCAGGTCATCAGTACCAAGCTGCCCTTCGCTTGGTGCCTAGCAGTCCTTCGCCAGGTCTTCAGTACCAAGCTGCCCTTCGCTTGGTGCCTAGCAGTCCTTCGCCAGGTCTTCAGTACCAAGCTGCCCTTCGCTTGGTGCCTAGCAGTCCTTCGCTAGGGCTTTGTATCTTGGCATTCCTTCGCCAGGTGCCTAGCAGTCCTTTGCTAGGGCTTTGTATCCTGGCATTCCTTCGCCAGGTGCCTAGCAGTCCTTCGCTAGGACTTTTCCTGCACACTTGAGTAACATGTTAGAGAAACATTATACCATAACTTTTGAACCCTTTTGCCATTATCAAAACACAGGTTCGACTTGGGTGCTTTCTGCACCAACAATCTCTCCCTTTTTTATTTATGGCAACCCTGGTTCAAAAAGTTAAGTTAATCAGAAAATAAAATTTTGTTTCCTCCCCCTGGAAGGAATCTCCCCCTAGATTTTTCAAAAGTTCGTGGGGTTTTTAAAAATAAGTTCTAAGTCTAAAGATGGATTTAATTTTACTTAGAACAATTTTCAATAGAACTCTAAAGTCATATTTTCTAAAACAAGTTTTGTTGTGCACTTTTGAAAAATTGATACTTAAGTTTAAAATTTAAATACTAAGAAAAACTTTGAAGTACATAGAAAAATTTTGCACACTTAAGTTTTGAAATACTTAGAAGAATTTTGAAAACTTAAGTTTTTAAAGTACTTGGAAGAATTTTGAAAACTTAAGTTTTGAAGTACTTGGAAGAATTTTGAAAACTTAAGTTTTGAAGTACTTACAAACATTTTGCAAACTTAAGTTTTGGTACCAAAAAAAACTTAGTAATTTTTGAAAATGAATTAAGTACTTTTTGTTAAGTACATTTTGAATAGAGTTTTAAAAAATTTTAAACTCTCCTTTCCTAGCTCTCCCCCTTTGCCATATATCAAACACAAATAAATACAGCAGAAACAGGATAATTAAATTGCATAAAAGCGAATAATAAATTACATAATTTGTTGTACTGAGCCAATTCAGGATATGAACTAAACCAAATCAGTTTCTTTTAGGGTCCTGTCTAACCCAATTAGCTACTTACTAACTGCTATTGAACAGTAGTTTTCGCTGGGGTTAGTCACGTTAAGTGTTCTGTTCAAGTTAGATTTTCTAAACTTGACACTTAACTTGATTACTGTGTACGTTGTATTTAGTGCCCCAATTACTGCAGATGCATTGACTTAAAGCATCTTGAATTAAGACAAAGACCTAAGCATCTCAACCCATTCTAAGTTATCAATCAAAAGAACCCTAAGGTGCTTGTGAGATGCTGGCTTCTAAATCTATAGGTGCATGCAATTCTAGGGTTAGAGCCTAGGCTACGTCCATTTGCGAAAAAACCCTAGTTTTGAAGGGGGTAGTTTTTTAAAATAAAACTAAGTCGAAAATTTTAATTTAAAACTTTTCAAAACTGAGTAAAAGTTGATTTTGAAAGCATTTTAAAAACTACTTTAAAACTGATTTTGAAGTGAAAAAAAAATAGTAGTCTGTGTTGGTGCAGAAAGCACCCAAGTCGAACCTGTGTTTTGATAATGGCAAAAGGGTTCAAAAGTTAAGGTATAATGTTTATCTAACATGTTACTCAAGTGTGCAGATAAATCCCTAGCGAAGGACTGCTAGGCACCTGGCGAAGGAATGCCAGGATACAAAGCCCTAGCGAAGGACTGCTAGGCACCTAGCGAAGGAATACCAGGATACAAAGACCTAGCGAAGGACAGCTAGGCACCAGGCGAAGGGCAGTCTGGTACTGAAGACCTGGCGAAGGACAGCTAGGCACCAGGCGAAGGGCAGCCTGGTACTGAAGACCTAGCGAAGGACAGCTGGGCACCAGGCGAGGGACAGCTTGGTATCCAAGACCTAGCGAAGGACTGCTGGGCAAAAGTCCAACCGGAGGAGCCGGTTGGTATCAGGTAAATTCTCCCGAGAGGAGTAGGTGAGGACGCGTTCCCCGTCGAGGGAATAGTAGGCGTCGGTTCGACCTATGGCTCCATTTGGGAGACCCAAAGTCAGAACCAAGACAGCTAAGGCTGTATAAACTAACATATTAATTGCTTTATGTTGTTTTGGACTAACCCTGGATGCAGGACCGAAGAAACGGGTGTCTGCAGCTCAGAGAGCCTCAAAGGAGTGAGGCAGAGGCTGAGTAGGGCGCCTGGAGTGTCTCGGGAGCCCCCAAGGTGAACACAGAACAAAGTAAAGCAAGGTGAGCTTCGGCAGCTTATGGGCGGAGCGCCCCCGTGCTCCCGGGCGCCCCCCCATGCTCCCGGGCGCCCCCAGGTCAAGCCAACGAGGCAAGCCGGCGAGAAGCTAAATGGATGAGAGTTGACCCGGTCAATCCGGGCGCCCCCAGCGTCCCGGGCGCCCCCAGTCAAGATCTGATCCCGAGTTTGAAGGGATCAGAGCTGACCGAGAAGAACTCAGATCGGCTGACACGTGGGGGGGCGCCCCCGACGTTCCGGGTGCCCCCAGGTGCTATAAAAAGGGCTCTTGACCCCAAGGCTTTATCACTCAATCCATTCAACGCAATCATGCTCATCTGCTCCCGCGCTCTGCTCTAGAAACCTCCCGACTCGAGATACAAGCGCCGACGACGTCCCTCTGCTCCGAGAAACATTCCACACCGGACGTCGGTAACGAAGAGCGATTTTTTATTTTTGTTTACTATACTGTAATTGTAACATCTATTTGTAAACCGTTTTGCGCAAATATAGAATTGCCCGCAGTAAATGGTCAACGACCGTGGGCCTTGGAGTAGGAGCCGGCCGCGACTCCGAACCAAGTAAAAAACTTGGTGTTTGCGTTTGTTTGTTTTAATTTCCGCTGCGTAATTTCTCTAATTCTTAAATCCGAACGTTTATCGATATTCACCCCCCTCTATCGGTTCTCTCGATCCAACAAGTGGTATCAGAGCGGGGAAGCTCAAATTTGGTGCAACCACCAATTTGAGAATTTTTCCGATTCTTTTTTAATCTTTTTAATATTTTTTTCGAAATTTTTTTTTTGTAATCGAGGTTGGTGCAACACCCCCTCGATAATTATTTCTCTTTATCCCGCACTACTAATCCAAGACCAAGTCTTGGGAAATTTTTTTTTAGTGTTATTTTTTCAGATAAATGGCCATTCAAGAAGGCTTCAGCACTGCAAGACCACCTCTCTTCAGTGGGGAGGACTTCTCCTACAGGAAGAGCAGAATGAAGGTCCACCTAAAAACTCAAGTGGACTGTGGATAATCATCCAGTCCGGACTGGAGATTCTGAAAAATGCTGAAGGAGCACCTCAAACCTACACGGAGTGGGACACCGGTCTAAAACGAAAGATTGAAGCTGATGCAAAGGCGACCCAGACCCTGCAATACGGCTTAACAAAAGAGGAGCTGAACCGGGTGTGTCCTTTCAACAGTGCCAAGGAGTTGTGGGGGAAATTGATCGAGCTGCACGAAGGAACTTCAGACACTCGGATCAGCAAGAGGGATCTCCTCCTGAACATGCTGTACACGATCAAAATGACCGACAACGAAATAGCAACTCAACTCCACGCCCGTATTCAAGAATTAATGAATGGATTACACACCATCGGTCACAAGGTAGAAAACCGTGACTTAATAAGGTACGCTTTAAATGCTTTCCTGAGAAACACCTTGTGGGCTTCTATGGTAGATGCATACAAGGTTTCAAGGGACCTTTGAAAAATTAAATTAGATGAATTGTTCTCAGAATTAGAATTACATGAACAGACTAACTGCAATCTGGCCGAGAAAGGTATTGCTTTTGTTGCAAGTACAACTGGAAGGACAACCAAGAAGAAGCATCAACCTGAACCCGAGTCTAACTCAGACTCAGACTTTGAAGACAAAGAAGGAGATCGACCTAAGCTGGTACGACTGGCCCGAAACTATTACAAGGAGTTAAAAAATCAAACCAACAGACGGAAAGCCAACCGAAGAAAGGATGAACCGGCTGAACCCACAAATGAAAATAACAAGCCCAACGTGACCTGCTACGAGTGCAAGAAGAAGCGTCACTACAAGACAGAGTGTACGAACCTAAAGGAGACTAAGTAGAATAGAAGGAAAAAGGCACTTCAGGCAACGTGGGACGAGTCCTCCTCCGAAGAAGAAGAAGAGGTCCCACAGTCGAACCTGCTTGCACTAACCGCCTCGGAAGAAATCGGGACCGAGTCAGAATCGGAACAGGACGACGGCAGACTAACATTTTCAGAAAACGGTGAAATCAAGGTAAGTGGTTTTACTAGAAGTCAGTTGAGTGAATTAATTGCTTATCTTTCTCGAGATTTAGCGAAAGCCAAACTCCGAGTCGAGTCCCTCCGACAGGAACTAAAACTCCTGAAAGAGGGAGCTGACTCTATACCCTTAACCGAGAAGGTTCAAGAAGGAACCTCCACTCAAGTTAAAAAACTTGAGAAAGAGAACTCCTCCCTGAAAACTCAGGCTAAGGACCTTAGATCAGCTTTAGAACGATTCACTTCTGGTTCCAAGGGTCTTGACATGATTCTTGGAAAACAGAAATTGATTCTAAATCGATCCGGACTAGGCTATAGAACCAAATCTCGACAAAGATCCTATTATGCTGTACTGAACCAGTCCAGACCTAAAGTTCAGGCATGGGCACCCAAACTATGCCTGAACAAACAAACTGGATCAAATCAATATTGGATCCCCAAAGACAAGATTCACATCTTGCCAAACCATTATCGTGGCTATAATCCAGGGGGAGCCAAGTTAAAAACCATATTTATTGTTAGATAAAATTCAATTCTTGCTTTCAAATTGCATGTTTGCTTATTTATTTAATTTCTGTAATTTATCATGCTTAGACTTAGGATTAGCTAGTTTAAGGACCAAACCATCTTAACTGAAATTTGACAACATAGTATTGGGAGGAGGTGAGATGATAGTACGTTAGGGAAGCCAATTCTAATAAGCTCAAGTATACTCTACTTAGTCTCTTTAGACTGGTGAAACTAGCCGAAGCTACCGATCCAAGACCCAAACTAGTTAGACCAGAATTTTTCAAAGATTAATTTTGAAAATGAAATTTCACTGAAAGGTTTTGTCAAGGAAAGGGTTGATGATCCAATAAGGCTACAGCCAAAGAAGGCCTAGTGCCTCGCCTAGACTTGGAAGCCAATCTCTGAAATTCAAATTATTCTTTGTCAAATTCAAATCTAACACAAATTTTCAGTTAGTTATAGATTTAAAACATTTTTTTCAAAATAAATTAAATTATTTTCAAAATTAATTAAGTTTTTCAAAATAAATCATGTCTTTCAAAAACTCCTTTATCAAAACCTGTCTCACAAAACCTATAAGGCTAACGTGGTTGATAACCCTAGATTGGGTGAGACAGTAAACTTAACTTAATTAGAACTCATAACTGCATTGTTGTTTTAGTTTAGAAAGGCATTGACCTAACAAACAGTCAAACCATGGTCAAAGTAGTCAAACTATGGTCAAAGCAGCCAAATCATTTCAAACCATGGTCAAACCAACTAAACCATGGTCAAACAATGACAAGACATCAAATTTGTCACTTCCTACATACTTCGGGCACCCGTGACTCCTCAGGCGCCCCCCCCCCATGACTTTATCTTCTTTCAAAGCAAAAAGCTGCCCTTGTCCCTTGACCAGGGCGCCCGGAACCACGCGGGTGCCCCCATATCAGTTAAAGCAGCAAAAGCTGCAAAGACCAGCCTGACCGGGGCGCCCGGGCCATTCCGGGCGCCCCCAACCAGCCTAAGTCACTGCCAAAGGCAGAGACCACTGTCCCGGGCGCCCCCAATGAACTGTCTATAAAAGGGATCCGAACCCCCTCTTCTTCCCACACCAAAAACCATCCTCCTTCCTCACTTCCTTCCTTCCAAGGAGATCAAGTGATACTTGTGCTTTCTCAATCTCAACCATGCCTCCCCGGTATGATTTCTTTTATGCATTTAGAATTATTTTCTTAATTCCCTTCTTGTAAATGCATGTTTTTCTTCTTAGAAAACGTCGAGCAAACCAAGCGAACCCCGATACCGAACCGAGTCTCAACCCTAGGTTCCCAACTCTAGAACTTTGTAATAAGTTTGCTCGAACAACCTACAAGCCTATTAAAACTAGCTATCTCAATAGACACTTCTTCACCCAATCCTGTCCTTTAGCCATGAATGTCATAAACTTTTATCAACTTGATAATCTAGTATTCTGCACTCATTCCATTAACACATCTTTATGTGCAGAATTCTACAATAACATAGTTAGACAGAACGATCTCATATTTATCAATACTGTTCAAGGGATACCCATGTCAATCACTCCAACCTTACTAAATTGATTTCTTGGACTAAGACCCTCCCAGTCCACCTTTTGTTGCTATCCACCTAGGGATCCTCCATTTGATGCTCCCTACTCCCACATTACTCTAGACACTCTCCACTCCTATTTCTATAGGGAAGCGGGACTCCCCGAAGCTAGACGATTTCAGTCTGTTGACCTTCAGGTCCAGGACTACGCCCTGTACATAGTCCTGGTCCACTGCATTTTACCACTATCCACTAGGGATGTCGCAACCATGCGACCTTTTCATACATTTCTTCTGTATGCCCTGATCCATCATCTAAACATTGACATTGGACTACACATGTTTCATACTATTCTGCATGCATCCAGTGTTACCACTCAGGCACGAGTGTGCACTCCCTTCTGCCACATCATCACCTCTATCCTTCATCACCACGGACGTGACATTACCGTAGGTGAAATAACCGAGATGATAGATTTTGATGAGATAGGGTTTAGGAACTTCTCTTTAGCTGGTATAGACATATCGGTCACCGAGGTGTTAACTTGGAGATGACAGCGAGCCGGAGCTCAGATCGACCCTGACGAGGATATTGAGGTCGACGTCGAAGATTGGGCAGCTGAGGTCCGTGAGCACATGGACGAGCCCCCTCCACCGACACTCTATGAGAGAGTGACACGGCTGGAGACACATGTCCAAAGCCTCCGAGAGGAGGCCGAGGCCTACCACGTTGAGCAGATGGACGCTCGTAGAGCCGATCGAGAGGTGGCCGATGCACGATACACTGAGATGATGTCGCTTCTCAGAGCATGGCAGCCTGGATCATCTGACCACCCTGGCCCGTCTTCATAGTTAGACTATTTCAGTAGATGCATTGTACTAGTAACTATCTGACTGCCCCTACTCAGTAGGGTTGACTCATGTTTGGCCTGTATGACTGTGCTGATTCTATCTGTTGACTAGCTGACTTATGGAAATGAATATTTTTTTCAGCAGTTAGGATTATGTTTAGTAGAATAGATTTAGTCTACTGTTGGTTTTCTTACTCATTTTAAAATCAGCTTTTAAATTTTTTTTTTGCTTTCAAAATTCTTTTTAAAATGATTTCAAAATCAGCTTTTACTTAGCTTTGAAAAATTTTAAATATTTTTCGACTTAGTTTTAATTTGAAAATATCCTCTTTCAAAACTAGGGCTTTTTCGCAAATGGACTTAGCCTAGGCCCTAACCCTAGAACTGCATGCACCTATAGATTTAGAAGCCAGCATCTCACAAGCACCTTAGGGTTCTTTTGATTGATAACCTAGAATGGGTTGAGATGCTTAGGTCTTTGCCTTAATTCAAGATGCTTTAAGTCAGTGCATCTGCAGTAATTGGGGCACTAAATACAACTCATACAGCAATCAAGTTAAGTGTCAAGATTAGAAAATCTAACTTGAACAGAACACTTAACTTGACTAACCCCAGCGAAAACTACTGTTTATAACAGTTAGTAAGTAGCTAACTGGGTTAGACAGGACCCTAAAAGAAACTGATTTAGTCTAGTTTAGATCCTGAATTGGTTCAGTACAGCAAATTATGAAATTTATTATTCGCTTTTATGCAATTTAATTATCCTGTTTATGCTGTTTTTATTTGTTTTTGATATATGGCAAAGGGAGAGAGATAGGAAAGGAGAGTTTAAATTTTTTTCAAAATTCAAAATTTCAAACTCTATCCTTTATTCAAAAAGTACTTAACTCATTTTCAAAATTCCTTCTAAGTACTTCAAAACTTAAGTGTTCAAATTTTTTTCAAAACTCAAGTTTTCAAAAATTCCTTCTACTTCAAAACTTAAGTTTGCAAAATTATTACTAAGTACTTCAAAACTTAAGTTTACAAAATTTTTACTAAGTACTTCAAAACTTAAGTTTGCAAAATTTTTACAAAGTACTTTAAAACTTAAGTTTGCAAAATTTCTACTAAGTACTTCAAAACTTAAGTTTGCAAAATTTTTACTAAGTACTTCAAAACTTATGTTTGTAAAATTTTTCTTAGTACTTAACTTAAGTTCTTCAAATTTATCTAAGTATTTAAACATAAGTATAAATTTTCCATAGTGCACAAAAGAAACTGGTTTTGGAAAATATATCTTTAGAGTTCTATTGAAAATTGTTCTAAATAAAAATTAAATCCATCTTTAAACTTAGAACTTATTTTCAAAACCCCCATGAACTTTTGAAAAATCTAGGGGGAGATTCCTTCCAGGGGAGGGAACAAAAATTCACGTTTTTGATTAACTTAACTTTTTGAACCAGGGTTGCCATAAATCAAAAAGGGAGAGATTGTTGGTGCAGAAAGCACCCAAGTCGAACCTGTGTTTTGATAATGGCAAAAGGGTTCAAAAGTTAAGGTATAATGTTTATCTAGCATGTTACTCAAGTGTGCAGATAAAGCCCTAGCGAAGGACTGCTAGGCACCTGGCGAAGGAATACCAGGATACAAAGCCTTAGCGAAGGACTGCTAGGCACCTGGCGAAGGAATGCCAGGATACAAAGACCTAGCGAAGGACAGCTAGGCACCAGGCGAAGGGCAGTCTGTTACTGAAGACTTGGCGAAGGACAGCTAGGCACCAGGCGAAGGGCAGCCTGGTACTGAAGACCTATCGAAGGACAGCTGGGCACCAGGCGAGGGACAGCTTGGTATCCAAGACCGAGCGAAGGACTGCTGGGCAAAAGTTCAACCGGAGGAGCCGGTTGGCATCAGGTAAATTCTCCCGAGAGGAGTAGGTGAGGGCGCGTTCTCCGTCGAGGGAACAGTAGGCGTCGGTTCGACCTAGGGCTCCATTTGGGAGACCCAAAGTCAGAACCAAGACAGCTAAGGCTGTATAAACTAACATATTAATTGCTTTATGTTGTTTTGGACTAACCCTGGATGCAGGACCGAAGGAACGTGTGTCTGCAGCTCAGAGAGCCTCAAAGGAGTGAGGCAGAGGCTGAGTAGGGCGCCCGGAATGTCCCGAGCGCCCCCAAGGTGAACACATAACAAAGTAAAGCAAGGTGAGCTTCGGCAGCTTATGGGCGGGGCGCCCCCGTGCTCCCGGGCGCCCCAGGTCAAGCCAATGAAGCAAGCCAGCGAGAAGCCAAACGGATGAGAGTTGACCCGGTCAATCCAGGTGCCCCCAGCGTCCTGGGAGCCCCCAGTCAAGATCTGATCCCGAGTTTGAAGGGATCAGAACTACCCGAGAAGAACTTGGATCGGCTGACACGTGGGGGGGCGCCCTCGACGTTCCAGGTGCCCCCAGGTGCTATAAAAAGGGCTCTTGACCCCAAGGCTTTATCACTCAATCCATTCAACGCAATCATGCTCTTCTGCTCCCGCGCTTTGCTCTAGAAACCTCCCGACTCGAGATACAAGCGCCGACGACGTCCCTCTGCTCCGAGAAACATTCCACACCGGACGTCGGTAACGAAGAGCGATTTTTTATTTTTGTGTTTACTATACTACAATTGTAACATCTATTTGTAAACCGTTTTGCGCAAATATAGAATTGCCCGCAGTAAACGGTTAACGACCGTGGGCCTTGGAGTAGGAGCCGACCGCGACTCCGAACCAAGTAAAAAACTTGGTGTTTACATTTGTATGTTTTAATTTCCGCTTCGTAATTTCTCTAATTCTTAAATTCGAACGTTTATCGATATTCACCCCCCCTCTATCGGTTCTCTCGATCCAACAGTCTGAACCTATTCTACCAAACATAATCCTAACTGCCTTCTTAGTGAGCTGAACTCAGACTCAGGTAGGGGTTTGGTGAATATGTCAGCTAAGTTAGATTTAGAGTCTACATGCTTAAGGACTATCTCACCCCTGGCTATATGATCTCTTATAAAATGGTGTTTAACTTCTATGTGTCTAGTTCTGGAATGTTGAATTGGGTTTTTAGTTAGATTAATTGAGCTTATATTGTCAATAAAAATCTGGGTTTGGGTGTACTTGAGCTGAAAATCCTTAAGAGTGTGCATCATCCATAAAAGTTGTGCTACACACTCTTCTAAGGCAACATACTCAACTTCAGTTGTGGATAGAGCTACACAGTGTTATTTTCTGCTGCACCAACTTACTAGACTATTTCCTAACAGTTGGCAGCTTTCACTTGTGCTCTTTCTATCTAATTTACAACCAGCATAGTCAGAATCCTAGTATCCTGACAAATCAAAGGTTGAGGTCCTAGGATACCAAATTCCTACATTTAGGGTGCCCTTAACATATCTTAGTATTCTTTTTAGGGCTGCAAAGTGCGTTTCCTTAACACAGGTTTGGTATCTAGCGCACATTCCTACAGCAAAAAGAATATCAGGTCTGCTGGTTGTAAGGTACAGTAGACTTCCTATCATACTTCTATAGAGTTTAAGGTCTACTGATTTACCATCAGGGTCACTATCTATCTTTATATTAGTGGTCATGGGGGTACTTATGCTTTTAGAGTTATCCATTTTAAATTTCTTTATTAACTCTTTAGCATATTTGGATTGATGGATATAATTTCCATCCCTAGTTTGTTTAATTTGTAATCCTAGGAAAAAGTTAAGTTCACCAACTAAGCTCATTTCAAATTCATTTTTCATTATTTTAACAAATTCTTTTAGAAAGTTTGAGTTGGTGGACCCAAATATTATGTCATCTACGTAGATTTGGGCAATAAATATATCTTTTCCTAGGGTCTTAATAAATAAGGTTGAGTCAATTTGACCTTGTTTAAATTCTTTTGAAGTTAGGTAGGCTGACAGACGTTCGTACCAGGCCCTAGGTGCTTGTTTTAGTCCATAAAGTGCTTTAGTAAGTTTGTAAACATGGTCAGGTCTTTCTAAGTCTTCAAACCCAGGGGGTTGTCCTACATAAACTTCTTCTTTAATGAATCCATTTAAAAAGGCTGACTTTACATCCATTTGGTATAGCTTAAATCCTTTATGGGATGCAAAGGCTAATAACATTCTAATGGACTCAAGTCTAGCTACTGGGGCATATGTTTCGTCGTAATCTAACCTTTCTACTTGGTTGAATCCCTTCGCTACTAAGCGGACTTTGTTTCTGACTATTTCTCCTTGATCATTTAGCTTATTCCTAAAGACCTACTTAGTGTCAATAATGGATTTGCCTTCAGGTTTAGGTACTAGTTCCCAGACTTGGTTCCTCTCAAATTGGGCTAATTCTTCTTGCATAGCTATGATCCAATCAGGATCAGGTAGGGCTTCATCTATAGTCTTAGGTTCTATTTTTGAGATCATTGCTATTTGACTAAGGTTTCTGTAAGAGGATCTAGTCCTGACTCCTAGAGTTGGATCACCCACAATTTGATCGGTTGGGTGACTGAGTCTGGGTTTCTTGAATTTTCTAGAACTTGGTTCAGCCTCAGGTCCGACTGGTCGGCTTGGTTCACTATTTGAGTCAACTCTTTGAGCTGGTTCAATTATTGGTTCAATAATTGGTTCATTTCACTCACTAGTTGGTTCAATAGTTAGTTTGTTTATAGGTTCAATTAAGGATTCACCAATTTGTTGATTATCTTCTTGATCAGCGTTTGATGAAGTTAGATTTGGATTTGAGTTAATTTGTTCATCAAATATTAGGTTGGTTGTTTCTTCAATTTTCTTGGTTTGGTTGTTGTAAACCCTATAGGCTCTACTTGTTGTTGAGTACCCTAAGAAGATGCCTGGGGTTGACTTAGACTGGAATTTTCCTAAGTAGTCTTTGGTGTTTAGGATATGAACTTTGCATCCAAAGACCCTTAGGTAGTGTAGATTTGGAAGTCTATGGTAATATAGTTCATAGGGTGTTTTGTTGTGTCGCTTGTTAATCAGGACCCTATTTTGGATGTAGCAAGCCGTACTAATTGCTTCTTCCCAATATTGGTTTGCTAAGTTAAATTCATTGAGCATAGCCCTAGCGGCTTCCTGTAGTGTTCTATTTCTCCTATCGACTATCCCATTTTGCTGGGGGGTTCTAGGGCACGAAAATTCATGTATGTATCCATTTACCTTACAGAATTCCTCGAACCGTTGATTTCAAATTCTCCCCCGTGGTCACTCCTAAGTCTTTTGATTTTAGTATCGTTTTGATTTTCAATTAACTTACAGAATTCATTAAGTAGGTTTAGGGTTTCATCTTTGGTCTTTAGAAATCTAACCCAGGTAAACCTAGAGTAATCATCAACTATTACTAAGCAGTACCGGTTTCCGCTTAGTGACTTGGTTCCATGAGAATCAAATAGGTCAAGGTGCGGGAGCTCAAGTGTGGTTTGAGTTAGATTAGATTGAATTAGTTTGTGATTAGATCTGGTTTGTTTACCTTGATTACATGATTCACATATTAGGTTTTCATGATTTTTAATCTTGGGAATACCTTTAATTAGGCCAAGTTGGGTGATTTTTAAAATAATTCTTAGGTTAGTGTGACCTAGTCTCCTATGCCAGAGGTTTGATTGTTATAACTGAGTTAACATACATTTAGGTACTAGGGGAAGGTTTATAGTGTAAACATTATTTTTCCTAGTGCCCTTAAGCATGATTTCTGAGTCTTGCATGTTTCTAATCAGGCAGTTAGAATTGTTAAAGGTAACTATATAACCAGAATCACATAACTGACTTATGCTAAGTAGGTTAAATTTGAAATTTTCAACCAAAAGGACTTTCTTAATAACAAAGTCAGATTTAAGTTCAATATTACCTGACCCAATTACCTTGAGTGTAGCATTGTTGCCAAATGTCACTGAGCTAGGTTCTTGAACTTGAGTTTAGTGAATTTCAATTTGTCTCCAGTCATGTGTCTGGAGCAACCGCTATCCAACATCCATTGGTCCAAATCTTTATGTTCCTACACATAAAGAGTTTGTTGATTTGGATCCAATTAGAGTCGGGAGTAGCTTAAATTGATTTTCACAGCCTAGTCTGTCTCACTCAAATCTAGGGTTATCAATCACGTTAGCCTTACAGGTTTTGTGAGACAGATTTTGATGGGTAAAGTTATTTTGAAAATTTATGATTTATTTTGAAAAACTTAAATTAATTTTGGAAATAATTGAATTTTAAAAATTATTTGAATCTATACATAACTGAAAGTTTGTGTTAGATTTAAATTTTACAAAGAATAATTTGAATTTGAATTTCAGAGATTGGCTTCCAGGTCTTGGCGAGGCACTAGGCCTTCTTTGGCCGTAGCCTTATTGGATCATCAACCCTTTCCTTAACAAAGCCTTTCAGTGAAATTTAATTTTCAAAATTAATCTTTGAGAAATTCTGGTCTAACTAGTTTGGGTCTTGGATCGGTAGCTTCGGCTAGTTTCACCAGTCTAAAGAGACCAAGTAGAGAATACTTGACCTTATTAGAATTGGTTTCCCTAACGTACTATCATCTCACCTCCTCCCAATACTATGTTGTCAATTTTCAGTTAAGTTGGTTTGGTCCTTAATCTAGCCAGTCCTAAGTCTAAGCATGGTAAATTACAGAAATTAAATAAACAAGCAAACATGCAGCGAGAATTGAATTCTATCTAACAATAAATATGGTTTTTAACTTGGCTCCCCCTGGACTATAGCCACGATAATGGTTTGGCAAGATGTGAATCTTGTCCTTGGGGATCCAATATTGATTTGATCCAGTTTGTTTGTTCATACATAGTTTGGGTACCCATGCCTGAGCTTTAGGTCTGGACTGGTTCAGTACAGCATAATAGGATCTTTGTCTAGATTTGGTTCTATAGTCTAGTCCGGATCAATTTAGAACCGATTTCTGTTTTCCAAGAATCATGTCAAGACCCTTGGAACCAGAGGTGAATCGTTCTAAAGCTGATCTAAGGTCCTTAACCTGAGTTTTCATGGAGGAATTCTCTTTCTCAAGTTTTTCAACTTGAGTAGAGGTTCCTTCTTGAACCTTCTCAGCTAAGGATCTAGAGTCAGGTCCCTCTTTCAGGAGTTTTACTTCCTGTCGGAGGGATTCGACTCAGAGTTTAGCTTTCGCCAAATCTCGAGAAAGATAAGAGATTAATTCATTTAACTGACTTCTAGTAAAACCACTTACCTTGATTTCGCCGTCTTATGAAATTGTCAGTCTGCCGTCGTCCTGTTCCGATTCTGACTCGGACTCGATTTCTTCTGAGGCGGTTAGAGCGAGCAGGTTCGACTGTGGGACCTCTTCTTCTGCCTCGGAGGAGGACTCGTCCCACGTTGCCTGAAGTGCCTTTTTCCTTCTGTTCTTCTTGGTCTCCTTTAGGTTCGGACACTCCGTCTTGTAGTGACCCTTTTTCTTGCACTCGTAGCAGGTCGCATTGGGCTTGTTTTTTTCATTTGCGGGTTCAGCTGGTTTATCCTTTCTTCAGCTGGCTTTCCTTCTGTTGGTTTGGTTCTTTAATTCCTTGTAGTAGTTTCGGGCCAGTCGGACCAGCTTAGGTCGATCTCCTTCTTCGTCTTCTGAGTCTGAGTCTGAGTTAGACTCGGGTTCAGGTTGAGGCTTTTTCTTGTTTGTCCTTCCAGTTTTTCCTGCAACAAAGGCAATACCTTTCTCGGCCAGATTGCAGTTAGTCTGTTCATGTAATTCTAATTCAGAGAATAATTCATCTAATTTAATTTTTGAAAGGTCCCTTGAAACCTTGTATG
>JAGFNQ010010607.1:406922-468226 GCA_024364735.1 Boesenbergia rotunda
AGGCCCTAGGTGCTTGTTTTAGTCCATATAGTGCTTTAGTAAGTTTGTAAACGTGGTCAGGTCTTTCTAAGTCCTCAAACCCAGGGGGTTGTCCTACATAAACTTCTTCTTTAATGAATCCATTTAGAAAGGCTGACTTTACATCCATTTGGTATAGCTTAAATCCTTTATGGGATGCAAAGGCTTAATAACATTTAATGGACTCAAGTCTAGCTACTTGGGGCATATGTTCGTCGTAATCTAACCTTTCTACTTGGTTGAATCCCCTTCGCTACTAAGCGGACTTTGTTTTCTGACTATTTCTCCCTTGATCATTTAGCTTATTCCTAAAGACCTACTTAGTGTCAATAATGGATTTGCCTTCAGGTTTAGGTACTAGTTTCCCAGACTTGGTTCCTCTCAAATTGGGCTAATTCTTCTTGCATAGCTATGATCCAATTCAGATCAGTAGGGCTTCATCTATAGTCTTAGGTTCTATTTTTGAGATCATTGCTATTTGACTAAGGTTTCTGTAAGAGATCTAGTCCTGACTCCTAGAGTTGGATCACCCACAATTTGATCGTTGGGTGACTGAGTCTGGGTTTCTTGAATTTTCTAGAACTTGGTTCAGCCTCAGGTCCGACTGGTCGGCTTGGTTCACTATTTGAGTCAACTCTTTGAGCTGGTTCAATTATTGGTTCAATAATTGGTTCATTTCACTCACTAGTTGGTTCAATAGTTAGTTTGTTTATAGGGTTCAATTAAGGATTCACCAATTTGTTGATTATCTTCTTTGATCAGCGTTTGATGAAGTTAGATTTGGATTTGAGTTAATTTGTTCATCAAATATTAGGTTGGTTGTTTCTTCAATTTTCTTGGTTTGGTTGTTGTAAACCCTATAGGCTCTACTTGTTGTTGAGTACCCTAAGGAAGATGCCTGGGGTTGACTTAGACTGGAATTTTCCTAAGTAGTCTTTGGTGTTTAGGATATGAACTTTGCATCCAAAGACCCTTAGGTAGTGTAGATTTGGAAGTCTATGGTAATATAGTTCATAGGGTGTTTTGTTGTGTCGCTTGTTAATCAGGACCCTATTTTGGATGTAGCAAG
Organism: Boesenbergia rotunda; assembly: GCA_024364735.1. Taxonomy (NCBI): domain Eukaryota; kingdom Viridiplantae; phylum Streptophyta; class Magnoliopsida; order Zingiberales; family Zingiberaceae; genus Boesenbergia; species Boesenbergia rotunda. The sequence goes on from JAGFNQ010010607.1 coordinate 408,010, forward strand.
CCGTACTAATTGCTTCTTCCCAATATTGGTTTGCTAAGTTAAATTCATTGAGCATAGCCCTAGCGGCTTCCTGTAGGTTCTATTTTCCTATCGACTATCCCATTTTGCTTGGGGGTTCTAGGCACGAAAATTCATGTATGTATCCATTTACCTTACAGAATTCCTTCGAACCGTTGATTTCAAATTCTCCCCCGTGGTCACTCCTAAGTCTTTTGATTTTAGTATCGTTTTGATTTTCAATTAACTTACAGAATTCATTAAGTAGGTTTAGGGTTTCATCTTTGGTCTTTAGAAATCTAACCCAGGTAAAACCTTAGAGTAATCATCAACTATTACTAAGCAGTACCGGTTTCTTCTTAGTGACTTGGTTCCATGAGAATCAAATAGGTCAAGGTGCGGGAGCTCAAGTGTGGTTTGAGTTAGATTAGATTGAATTAGTTTGTGATTAGATCTGGTTTGTTTACCTTGATTACATGATTCACATATTAGTTTTCATGATTTTTAATCTTGGGAATACCTTTAATTAGGCCAAGTTGGGTGATTTTTAAATAATTCTTAGGTTAGTGTGACCTAGTCTCCTATGCCAGAGGTTTGATTGTTATAACTGAGTTAACATACATTTAGGTACTAGGGGAAGGTTTATAGTGTAAACATTATTTTTCCTAGTGCCCTTAAGCATGATTTCTGAGTCTTGCATGTTTCTAATCAGGCAGTTAGAATTGTTAAAGGTAACTATATAACCAGAATCACATAACTGACTTATGCTAAGTAGGTTAAATTTGAAATTTTCAACCAAAAGGACTTTCTTAATAACAAAGTCAGATTTAAGTTCAATATTACCTGACCCAATTACCTTGAGTGTAGCATTGTTGCCAAATGTCACTGAGCCTAGGTTCTTGAACTTGAGTTTAGTGAATTTCAATTTGTCTCCAGTCATGTGTCTGGAGCAACCGCTATCCAACATCCATTGGTCCAAATCTTTATGTTCCTACACATAAAGAGTTTGTTGATTTGGATCCAATTAGAGTCGGGAGTAGCTTAAATTGATTTTCACAGCCTAGTCTGTCTCACTCAAATCTAGGGTTATCAATCACGTTAGCCTTACAGGTTTTGTGAGACAGATTTTGATGGGTAAAGTTATTTTGAAAATTTATGATTTATTTTGAAAAACTTAAATTAATTTTGGAAATAATTGAATTTTAAAAATTATTGAATCTATACATAACTGAAAGTTTGTGTTAGATTTAAATTTTACAAAGAATAATTTGAATTTGAATTTCAGAGATTGGCTTCCAGGTCTTGGCGAGGCACTAGGCCTTCTTTGGCCGTAGCCTTATTGGATCATCAACCCTTTCCTTAACAAAGCCTTTCAGTGAAATTTAATTTTCAAAATTAATCTTTGAGAAATTCTGGTCTAACTAGTTTGGGTCTTGGATCGGTAGCTTCGGCTAGTTTCACCAGTCTAAAGAGACCAAGTAGAGAATACTTGACCTTATTAGAATTGGTTTCCCTAACGTACTATCATCTCACCTCCTCCCAATACTATGTTGTCAATTTTCAGTTAAGTTGGTTTGGTCCTTAATCTAGCCAGTCCTAAGTCTAAGCATGGTAAATTACAGAAATTAAATAAACAAGCAAACATGCAGCGAGAATTGAATTCTATCTAACAATAAATATGGTTTTTAACTTGGCTCCCCCTGGACTATAGCCACGATAATGGTTTGGCAAGATGTGAATCTTGTCCTTGGGGATCCAATATTGATTTGATCCAGTTTGTTTGTTCATACATAGTTTGGGTACCCATGCCTGAGCTTTAGGTCTGGACTGGTTCAGTACAGCATAATAGGATCTTTGTCTAGATTTGGTTCTATAGTCTAGTCCGGATCAATTTAGAACCGATTTCTGTTTTCCAAGAATCATGTCAAGACCCTTGGAACCAGAGGTGAATCGTTCTAAAGCTGATCTAAGGTCCTTAACCTGAGTTTTCATGGAGGAATTCTCTTTCTCAAGTTTTTCAACTTGAGTAGAGGTTCCTTCTTGAACCTTCTCAGCTAAGGATCTAGAGTCAGGTCCCTCTTTCAGGAGTTTTACTTCCTGTCGGAGGGATTCGACTCAGAGTTTAGCTTTCGCCAAATCTCGAGAAAGATAAGAGATTAATTCATTTAACTGACTTCTAGTAAAACCACTTACCTTGATTTCGCCGTCTTATGAAATTGTCAGTCTGCCGTCGTCCTGTTCCGATTCTGACTCGGACTCGATTTCTTCTGAGGCGGTTAGAGCGAGCAGGTTCGACTGTGGGACCTCTTCTTCTGCCTCGGAGGAGGACTCGTCCCACGTTGCCTGAAGTGCCTTTTTCCTTCTGTTCTTCTTGGTCTCCTTTAGGTTCGGACACTCCGTCTTGTAGTGACCCTTTTTCTTGCACTCGTAGCAGGTCGCATTGGGCTTGTTTTTTTCATTTGCGGGTTCAGCTGGTTTATCCTTTCTTCAGCTGGCTTTCCTTCTGTTGGTTTGGTTCTTTAATTCCTTGTAGTAGTTTCGGGCCAGTCGGACCAGCTTAGGTCGATCTCCTTCTTCGTCTTCTGAGTCTGAGTCTGAGTTAGACTCGGGTTCAGGTTGAGGCTTTTTCTTGTTTGTCCTTCCAGTTTTTCCTGCAACAAAGGCAATACCTTTCTCGGCCAGATTGCAGTTAGTCTGTTCATGTAATTCTAATTCAGAGAATAATTCATCTAATTTAATTTTTGAAAGGTCCCTTGAAACCTTGTATGCATCTACCACACTAGTGCAGTCCTATGGTCAAGACCAACCACACCTGACTACACTACAACCATCCCGATGGGTTGTTCAATTCCATCTAGGTTGTGAGCCTCTATTTATGCTAAGTAAGGTACTGATAACATGATCCTCCGTGTGACACCACACGCCATGTTATCTACAATGCTAAGCAATGGAACTTCCTGTATGTACTATTATAAACAAACACCTAGTGTAGTGTGATTCTCTTTTCATAAAAGATGTTCATATAATAAAAGTCATGTCTTTTAGTATACACATCTTACAATAGTCACGGAGGTTAAGTCGGATCTCGATTTTCTCGTCACTTGGGTAACAATGATGCATTGCTAGATGTCGCTCATTTCTTATGTGTCTAAAGTGGTTTAGATACATTGCCAACATTATGAAAACCTATTGGTCACACACTAATGACACGATGCTTCGGAGATTAATTGATCTTAGTTTGAGTAAGATTTAATCCGAATTGGATTAATTGAGTTGGACTCAAGTGAATCCAATTGAATTATGAGATTGAAATCTAATTTGAGTTAGACTCATTTAAATTAGACTCAACCACATTTGAATGAGATATTAATTCATTAAAATATTTAATAAATTAATAATAGAGGAAGATGAAAAGTTCCTCTTCATTGGTTGAAGAGCTACATGAGAAAATGTGCTCTAATTGGGTTTTTATTGGCATTAATGAAGGGAAGTTAAAGGGACAAAAAGTCTTCATATTCATGGGATAAGTATAAAAAAGTTTTTCTTGTCATTTGGATGAAGAACTTGTCATTTTTCCTTTTCCTCCTTTTCTTGGCTGAAAACTCTCTTCTCCCTCTCCTTCTTGCTTTGTGAATATCCTTTTGTGGCTAGCACCACAAAGGTAATTCTTCTCTGAAGCTTGAGAGATCGTGTTCGTATTCGTGTGAATACACATAGAGGCACGGCCACTTGAACGTGTAAAAGATCCGGCATACCTCAGACAAGTGAAATAAGCGAAGGGCACGCGTCAAAGGTATACATATATGATAGGAATTTGTAAATTAACTTTGTATGAGTTTTTTTTTCGTTCGCATGGATCGCTCGTGAGATCTATTATTTCTGCTGCGATTTATAAATTTTTTTACCTATAAATCCCTATAACATATGTATATTGTCATTCCAATCTATGACACTTATTATTGTTAGTGATATGAGAGAAGTGTCCTAAGGCAATCGCCTTATGATTGTAAACATTTATTTCAATAAATGATAATTCACTATTTGAGTATACATGTTTGTGTATTTGATTGGGATCTTAAACTCATCTACTGAATGTCCGCCATACAGTTCACAGCATAAGAGAATTTGTGATGGGATCACAACTAGTGATTATCTCTAAATGTGCAAATGTGAAATGTTGGAAATATCCCTAGTCGATGAATTGATAAATACGGACATTATCAGTTCTGTTGAGACTAGCATGGGTTATTCTCTATTCAGCTAATTCTCACTGGCTGGTGACATTGGGATGTCCGGAGATAAACATGGATGCTAGTTAAGGGAACTAGTTCATTGGAGTGACTAGCTGTAAGACTTCATATGGGAATCTACATGTAGATATGTCAATGAAGATCTTACTGCGGCTTAAGTGCGATGTTCCTTTGACTTGCGGTGTTCAAGTCATCTTGGTCATAGAGACTTATACTTTGACATCTTAAGCAAGCATCTCCAAGGAGGTGTGGACCCAGGATGATCGGGTATAAGCCGAAGTGCCCGAAGATGTTTGAACAGCCTACAAAGGATTCACCACTCCTTGCGAGGAGATGTATGCCCAGGCCTATCGTCGGATTGTTACTCAAAGCCTCTGGCCAGAGCATATCATGTTTAGAGTGAGAGTCTCTAAAATACATGAGAGTAATTAGAAATCCAAAGGACGAGTAAGACATTACTTGGGCTAGGTGTGACGTAGTCAGCCTAGTGGGGACTGACACCATTGACCGTGTCCTGAACCAAGAGGGTATAAGGTGGTGAAGGGATTGGGGCACGATTCATTAGAGCTGCTGAAGGGTTTCAGAATAATTTCTTCTGAGGTCAAACCGTTGATCTTTCGATTAATTGGGGATCATGATGTACTACTAGGTGTCACTCATGATCGTTCTATAATTAGTTGATTATAGACGACCAACATAAATCGAAAGCCTATTTAGTCACACGCACTACGAGTAATCCGAGGGATTTAAAACGAGTTGAAAATTGGATTTTCCGATCAAGAGAAATAAGTCGAATCTGAGTTAGTCAGAGGCGCAATGGAAGCTAAAAATGGCTAAGTCTTTTGAAGGCTTTTTGGGCGAATTAAATGAGTTTAATTCGCGATCGGTTCGGGTCGATTTTGGCCGGCCAAAGAGGGTGTTAACCCTCCTTGGGTGGCCGGCCATTAAAGGGAGAAAAACCAATTTAATTGGTTTAATTAATAAGATAAATCCAGCGCGATTTATTTTATAAATTATGGATAAATAAATTTGTATAAAGAAATTTATATAAATAAATTTATAGAAATTTATTCTTTTATGGAAGATTAAAATAATCCATGAATTGGGTTTATTTTAATTTTATAAAATCAATTATGAATTGATTTATCCATAATAAGAAAGTTTATAAATTTCTTATAAAATTTATTCCATAATTTAAAGAGAAGAAGAATTAGTTTTTATTATAAATTAGTTTATAATAAAGACTTGGTTTAAACGAAATTAATTCATAAGAATTTATAGGATAAATTTCTTATGATAAATAATTAGTTTTATTATAAAGTTAGTTATAATAAAATTCATAAGAGAATTTATAGGATAAATCTCTTATGATAACTAATTTGTTTTATTATAAATTATTTATAATAAGACTAGGCTTGAAAGGAATAAGCAATAAGAAAATTTATAAGATAAATTTCTTATAACTAATTCCGTTAATTCGGTTTAGAGGGAGACTTAGCAAAGGAGTTGCTACTATATAAAGGAACCAAAGGCTAGCCCTTAATTCCAATCAACTAATTAAGAGATTAATTATTCTCTCCCTCTCTCTCTTAATCTCTTCTCTTCTCCTCCCCTCTCCTCCCTTAGGGCCGGCGCCCACAAGGAGACCTAGGGCCGGCGCAACCCTCTCCTCCCCTTGAGGTTGGCGTGAGCTTTCAAGAAGAAGGAGAACTCGAACACGAAGAAGAAGAAGCGGATAGCGACTCCTCTCTTCCCGGAATTCGATTCCGTTACTTCGTTGGTTAGTTTTCCTAATTTTTCTCTTAACCTTCTAGTTGTGCCTTCCGAGAATCTAGTAGTTCTCGTCGGCACAAAACTCGTGACTTTGCGAAGTCATCCCGAAGAGAACTCGGCGTGGACGCGAATAGAGGCGAAGCTTCCAAGGGACGCTACGGTTGGATCTCGTCCCTTTCTTCAAGTTACGCGAGGTATAAAAGTAAATTAGTTTACTTTTCCGCAAAATATTATTGCATGATTATGTCGATACACTATAAGGTTGCATGTTAAATACGAAGTTAAAATAATTTAGGAAATTATTTTATGCAAACTCTTCCGCTGCACGTAAAAATTTAAAATTTTACGAACTCGTATCCTTGTCGACATGCACCCGGTCCCAACAATTATCCATTCTATATCATCTTTAATTTCTAAGATTTTCATTGTAGTTAGATTAAGATATCTTGTATAAACTAATTTACGTTCGACAAGGTAAGCAACTAAGGATATGCTAATTTACGTTTGGGCAATTTACCAAAAGGCGTACCCCAGAATAGGTATTTACCAAACAGCGTACCATGGTTTCATTTTCACCAAAGGGCGCACTTAATAATAGTGAACTTCCTCTTATACCCCTCCTGTTATCTACTGTCTTTATCCTTCTCTCTCAGTAACAAATTTCGAGACGACTGTAGATACTTTTTCAGATTTTTATTTTAAAATAATATAATATGAAATCGACGCTGAAAACGTTGTAAGGTAAACATCAAAAAAATATTTCAGTTAACAAATATCTCATCCAACGGGATTTAAAAATATAAATAAATAATTTTTATATTTGATTAATAGAAATTAATATATTAAATAATATTTAATATATATATTAATATATATAAAAAATATTAATAAATATATTAATATCTCATCCCACGTTGTTTATTAATAAATATATATAAATATATAAATATATTAATAAATATATTAATATATAAAAAAATTTGAAAAAAAATGTTAGCTGAAAATTAAAAAAAAAGCGTGTATTGATTTCAGGCCCACGCTGGGCCTGAAATCAATACATTCAGGCCCAGCGTGGGCCTGAAATAACAATATTTCAGGCCTAGCGTGGGCCTGAAATTTTTTATTTCAGGCCCAGCATGGACCTGAAATTTTTTATTTCAGTCCCACGTTGGGCCTGAAATCTTTTGATTCAGGCCCGACATGGACTCAAATTTTTTTTCTATTTTAAAAATATATTAATATATAAAAAAAATCTATCAAAACACTTAATTTCAGATTCAAACACAGGACCTGATGTCATCCCAGGAGGGTCTGAAGTCAAATAACTTCAGATCCTATAAATAATTAATTTAATAAATAATAATTAAATATAAAAAAATATTTTTAAAATTAAAAATTTTTCTGTGCCCTGGGCCTGAAGTCATCCGACTTCAGGCCCAAGGAGGGCCTGGAGTCATCAGACTTCAGGCCCTCCATCATTCATATAAAAATATATAAAAAAAATTATAAAAAGGTTTAATATATAATTACATATTATATAGGAGTGGTTTAGGTATATCAGTGAGTTTGGGTGCCGAAACATCTAATAGGAGTGGTCTAGGAGATGAGATTTTGGGTGCCGAAACATCTAATCTTGCTGTATCACCAATGCTATAGGAGTGGTTTAGGTATATCAGTGAGTTTTGAGCAAAACTCACTGATGGACCTACCATATTTGGAATTCTGAAAATCCTATATCAGTAGACAGGGTTGAGCTAGGAGATGAGATTTTGGGTGCCGAAACCTCTAATCTTGTTGTATCACCAATGTTATAGGAGTGGTTTAGGTATATCAGTGAATTTTGAGCAAAACTCACTGATGGACCTACTATATTTGGAATTCTGAAAACCTTATATCAGTGGACAGGGTTGAGCTAGGAGATGAGATTTTGGGTGCCGAAACCTCTAATCTTGCTACTCACCAATGCTATAGGAGTGGTTTAGGTATATCAGTGAGTTTTGAGCAAAACTCACTGATAGACCTACTATATTTGGAATTCTGAAAACTCTATATCAGTAGACAGGGTTGAGCTAGGAGATGAGATTTTGGGTGCCGAAACTTCTAATCTTGCTGTATCACCAATGCTATAGGAGTGGTTTAGGTATATCAGTAAGTTTTGAGCAAAACTCACTGATGGACCTACCATATTTGGAATTCTGAAAACCCTATATTAGTAGACAGGGTTGAGCTAGGAGATGAGATTTTGGGTGCCGAAACCTCTAATCTTGCTGTATCACCAATGCTATAGGAGTGGTTTAGGTATATGAGTGAGTTTTGAGCAAAACTCACTGATGGACTTACCATATTAGGAATTCTGAAAACTCTATATCAGTAGACAGGGTTGAGCTAGGAGATGAGATTTTGGGTGCCAAAACCTCTAATCTTGCTGTATCACCAATGCTATAGGAGTGGTTTAGATATATCAGTGAGTTTTGAGCAAAACTCACTGATGGACCTACCATATTTAGAATTCTGAAAACTCTATATCAGTAGACAGGGTTGAGCTAGGAGATGAGATTTTGGGTGCCGAAACCTCTAATCTTGCTGTATCACCAATGCTATAGGAGTGGTTTAGGTATATCAGTGAGTTTTGAGCAAAACTCACTGATGGACCTACCATATTTGGAATTCTGAAAACTCTATATCAGTAGACAGGGTTGAGCTAGGAGATGAGATTTTGGGTGCCGAAACCTCTAATCTTGCTGTATCACCAATGCTATAGGAGTGGTTTAGGTATATCAGTGAGTTTTGAGCACTGATATACCTAAACCACTCCTATAGCATTGGTGATACAGCAAGATTAGAGGTTTCGGCACCCAAAATCTCATCTCCTAGCTCAACCCTGTCTACTGATATAGAGTTTTCAGAATTCCAAATATGGTAGGTCCATCAGTGAGTTTTGCTCAAAACTCACTGATATACCTAAACCACTCCTATAGCATTGGTGATACAGCAAGATTAGAAGTTTCGGCACCCAAAATCTCATCTCCTAGCTCAACCCTGTCTACTGATATAGAGTTTTCAGAATTCCAAATATGGTAGGTCCATCAGTGAGTTTTGCTCAAAACTCACTGATATACCTAAACCACTCCTATAGCATTGGTGATACAGCAAGATTAGATGTTTCGGCACCCAAAATCTCATCTCCTAGACCATTCCTATTAGATGTTTCGGCACCCAAACTCACTGATATACCTAAACCACTCTTATATAATATGTAATTATATATTAAACCTTTTTATAAACAAATTTTTTATATTTTTTTATATGAATGATGGAGGGCCTGAAGTCATCAGACTTCAGGCCCCAGGGCACAAAAAAAATTTTAATTTTAAAAATATTTTTTTATATTTAATTATTATTTATTAAATTACTTATTTATAGGATCTGAAGTTATTTGACTTCAGACCCTCCTGGGATGATTTCAGGCTCTGTGTTTGAATCTGAAATTAAGTGTTTTGATAGGTTTTTTATATATTAATATATTTTTAAAATAGAAAAAAATTTGAGTCTACGTCGAGCCTGAATCAAAAGATTTCAGGCCCAACGTGGGCCTGAAATAAAAAATTTCAGGCCCAGCGTGGGCCTGAAATCAATATACGTTTTTTTTTTAATTTTCAGTTAATATTTTTTCAAATTTTTTTATATATTAATATATTTATTAATATATTAATATATTTATATATATTTATTAATATATTTATTAATAAAATATTAATATATTTATTAAATATTATTAATATTTTTATTAATATTTTTTATATATATTAATATATATATTAAATATTATTTAATATATTAATTTCTATTAATCAAACATAAAAATTATTTATTTATATTTTTAAATTACGTTGGATGAGATATTTGTTAACTGAAATATTTTTTTGATGTTTATCTTACAACGTTTTCAGCGCCGATATCATATTATATTATTTTAAAATAAAAGTCTGAAAAAGTATCTGCAGTCGTCTCGAAATTTGTTACTGAGAGAGAAGGAGAAAGACAGTAGATAACAGAAGGGGTATAAGAGGAAGTTCACTATTATTAAGTGCGTCCTTTGATGAAAAAAATAAAATCATAATATACTATTTGGTAAATACCTATTTTTAGGTACGCTTTTTGATAAATTGTCCTTTACGTTTTAATAAGATTGCATAAATGCCAATATAGACAAACAAATAAGGATAGACAAGGTCAATTGCAAGAATAATATAGAGTGAATATCACGGTAAAATAACTATTATGCAATCAGATCAAAGAAATTAAAAAGGTCAAAGAAGAAACTACCCACCTCTATTGTTGTAGAACGTTAGATCTTCAAATCCGATGATCTATCTCTATTTTATAATTAATAAGGTTAGGTAATGTCGAATTTCAGACGATCGATTCGATCCCATGAACATTTCCCATCGATCCTAGAATAATTCGGAAAGTATTCGCGACGGACGGTCCAAAAGTCTAGTGTCGTAGGTTCACGTCTCATTTGAAAAAAAAAAATTCTTATAAAACGCGATATAGTTAATGATCAAATCGTAAATACTTAGGATAACGACTAATCGTCTTTTTATTACATCATAATCCCAGGGCAATCTGCCTCTATCTTGTATTTACCAATAAAGGAGGCGAAGAATATCTAAGGATGTGTAAATTATTTAATCAACATATTAAATATATTAATCCACCGATCAATCATCCCTCTATTAATTAATTTATCTAAACTAATTATAGATTAATGACTTGATCAAGTAAACTTATTTCTTCTAAATTTGATTAACTAATAATTTAATTAATTATTTAGACCCAATTAAATTGATTAAATCGTTTAATCATTTAATTAACTTAATTATCTTAATCAATTATCCAATATCAATTCATTAATTTAACAGACTTCCATCTAAATAGATTAGTTCCAATTAAACTTGATTAACTACGTACTACTATTATGTTAATAAAGGAATATTTATTAACAATCTATTCATTAATCAATTAATTTAAATCAAAATTATTAATTAATCAATCATGAGCAGTCTATTATGAATCAAATATAAGTAACTAATCTGATAATAATCGGAATTGAGTAATTTAGCAATCTGATAATTAATTAATTATCTAATTAACTAATTAGTTAGACCTTAATTTTTAGATTAATTATCTTAATTAACCTCTTCGTCTTGCCAAAACAGGGACGACGACACGTGGTGCCCGGCTGCCTCAGGTCGGAAGGAGGAAAGAAGTCAGGCTGAAGGCGCTACTCCCATGGCCGATTAGGGAACAACAATCGTTAGGGCTAGTTCAAGACGATTTTTCTTGGCCAAGATGATGGACGCCAGTTGCTCACGAATAGCTGTGCCGGTTACTCATGAACAGCAGCTCCGAATCAGATCGCGCTACGAAACAATCGTCTTGAACAATGATTAATGGGATTTTTTCAACATCGGACGATCCATCCGGTCCTATAGAAAATTTTCACTAATCACTAAGATAAATCAAAAAGTACTTATAGAGGGTAGTCCAGAAATCCAGCGTTTCAGTATTTGCACCCCATTTGGAAGAAAAATTCCTATAAAATATGTCATAGCTGGATCAAACATGGATGCCTGAAATAACAATTAGTCGTCTTTCCATTGCACCATACCTCGGGGCCGAAACAATCATCTTGAGCATAGAGGAGAGGAAAATAAAAATTTAATTTTACAATTTAAATTTAGGTTAATAGAACTTATTAACTCCCAACTTAAATGAGATGTGCTAAATTGGCTTCATCAAGGTCTAATTGATTTATCTCATTAAAATATTTAAAAATTATGAAAAATTCTTTTAAATTTATTTTCTTATTAATTATGCATTATTTTGTTACTATTTTTCCTAAATAAATTCAATTAGATCAAATTCTAATAATTTTAACTCCTATTATCTTCGATATAATAAAAAAAATGATTTCAGTATCTTTTCATTAATGTTACATATATAACACTCTCAAACTTAATTTATGTTATGACTTTTATCAGAGGATCTGTTAGATATTTTTTGTGTGGAAATTTTTTGAATTTGTATTTCTCTCCTACTTATAATCTCCTTGATCAAGTGATAAGAGCGAAGCACATGTTTAGATCATTGATTATACTTGAGTTCATTGGTCGATGCAATGACCCCATTAATCTTACAGTAAGCTGGTAATGCTTCAACAAGATTTGAAACCACTCCAAGTTGAGTGATGAACTTCTTGACCCAAATCATTTCTTTTGCTGCTTTAGAAGCTGCAATGCATTCCGCTTCAGTAGTAAAATTAGCAATGATTTCCTATTTAGAGCTTTTTAAACTTATTTCACCTCCATTCAAGATGAATATATATATCCAGACTAAGACTTAAAATCATCCTTTGTTAGTGCAATCATCTTTATGGAGGTCCTAGTTGAGAACTAGGCAACGAAAACTCCTATCGAGACTAGGCAAAGGAAGTTCTAGTTAGGAACTAAGCAACAGAAAATCCTAGCGCGGTTAAGCAGTAAAAGTCCTAGTTGGGAACTAGGCAATAGAAAGTCCTAGCGCAGCTAGGTGGTGGAAATCCTAGTTAGGAACTAGGCAAGAGAAAAGTCCAAGTGGATCAAAGGTTGATTAAACACTTGGTGATAAAAAATCCAATGAAAAATTAGCACGGGATAGAAAGTCCAAGTAAGTTAATTAACCGAACACTTGGTGAAGAATACCTAGCTGGTCAAGGTTGATCAAATGCTAAATAATGAAATGTCCCAACTTGTCATGGATAACATGAAGTTTAGGCAAAGAAATCCTAAACTCAAGTTCAAATTTTAGGGTTCGTTAATCGATTAACTCAATCGATTAGCCCAACACCAATCAATCAAGCAATGTACTTAATCGATTGGGGCATGTTCTATTCGATTAAGTTGATCATCTGATCGATTGAGCAGTAGATTCGTGAAAATAGTAAGGGCTAAAATTGATTGTGTTGTGGTCAATTGATTAGACTAATCAATTAGGACATTTTCTCTTGATTTAACAAAAAAGTTCAGAATCGATTAGGCAAAGTGTGTAATCGATTAGAATTGGTTTGAATCAATTAGGATAGTCACCTAATTGATTGAGAGTTGGTTTTTGCGAAGAAAAGGAGTGTTGGAATCAATTGGGGTAATTGATTACTCTGAGGTCAATTGAATAGGATAATTGATTAGGAGATTTTTCATGATAACATAGAAGATGTTAAAAATCAATTGGGCAATTGATGGAGATGTTGTGGCGAATAACATAAAAAAACTTATGAATTGGTTGAGGCAATCGATTAGTAGCTACCAAATCTATTGGTATGGCTCACCAATCAATTAAATGGGCAAAAAAGAGTTGTTCTACAGGTGTTTGAACAGTTGTCTGATGTGACAATCAATTAGGGGTAAGCTTAATCGATTAGGAGGTATCGAATGAACCTAGAAAAGGGATTTCATGAGGATTTTAAGAGATAGTTGTTCACACTAGTTCTTAGAAATTCTAAGGCGAAGTGTTGTTGCATTTCCGAGTCAACAAGAGACATTTTTGAGCAACAAGAGATCAAGAGCAAGATGTTCATTATATTGGTATTTACTTTCTTGGTCTTATTGTATTCTCGTGTTGTCTTCTTATATTCTCATGCTTAAGTTTGTATGAGATTTCTCCGCCTTCGGAAAGAGATTTTTATAGTGCATTTGTATGAGTGAGGAGTGTGCCTTTAGATTATTCACCTCAAGTAGGTAGATACCAAGTAAAACGAAAGTGTTAACATTGCTTCAAGTTTTTCAATGTAAATCATCTTCCAAGAAGAATTCGAAGCTATTCAAACCCCCCTCTAGCTCATTTCGGTCTCAACAAGTGGTATCAAAGCGAGGTCACTCTTTTTTGGACTAATCATCGAAAATAGCAAAGAGCTAGAGGAAGAAAAAAAAAGTTGAAGAAAAGCCCTAAAATTCAAGAAGTCTAGAACTTATATCAAGGAGTTGGACTTCAACATTGAATTCAAATATGGATTCGGATATGACAGTCAAACACCTCAACCCTTCATAATTAAAAGCTTCAAAGTTTAAAAATCAAGAATGGAGAGATTCTTAATGATAGATATAGAGCAATGGTTTGTTCTAATAGAAGGATTTAAAACTCCAAGAAATTTAAAGGGAAAACCTCTCCAAAAGAGTAAATGAAATGAAAAACAAATCAAGATATATGAGTCTAATGATGAGATAACCAAATTATTGGTTAATTTATTACCAAGTAACATCTTGTATAAAATTGGAGAATACCAAGATACTAAGGATTTATGGAGAAAATTGGTCATAATTCATGAATATCTCTCCTCAATGCAAAATGAAGAAAAATTCATAGAGGAAGACTCTTTGGATCATAAACAAGATGATTCATAAGTTAAAAGGTGTTCAACATCTGAGGAGGATATCAAAGAAGCATCCACCTCAAAGATTGATAAGAAAGACCATTGATATCGAAACAAGAAAAAACTTCATTATCCGAAGTCAATGAAGAAAAAGAGGATGCCACCTCTACAAGCAAAGGTATAACCATTTCAATTGTTAAAAATAAAGACCATATTATTTGCTTTGAGTTAGGGAAAAAGGATATTATAAGAATAAGTGTCCAAAATTGACCAAGAAGAATGTTCAAGAGGAACCAAGGTCAAGGAAATGTCAAATGAGGTCGACTCAAGGGAACGAAATGGCAAGGAGTATATTGTGTGTTTTTCATAAACCATAATTCCTTGATTAAATTAGAAAATAATTTTTAAATTTAATTCCATCATATCTTATTAGGAAATAATTACAAATAAGAAAGTTCTTTATTAAATTAGGAAATAATTTTCTTAGATTTTTCCTAACAAATTAGGAAATAATTTTTTAGATTGGAATTCCTAATAAATTAGAAAATAATTTGAAATTTTGAAAATTTTACATCGGATTAGGAAATAATTTTTTATAAACAAATTCTTAATTTTTTAGATTAAAATTTTACGACAGTCTACGACATACAAAATGAAGATCTACGATCTATGTCGAAACACAAGTGGCTCTATTATCACCATTAACGTCTCTATGCATGTACAAAAATTTTATTTTCGAAAAATATACAGCGGAAGTATAATAATTTTCTAAATTATTAATCACCACAAGGATACATATGTGTAGACATCATAGAAAAGCTTCGTTTAAAAATTTATACTCATTGGATGATGTTTAACGGTAATGACATCAATTAACAACCCTCACAATGATTATCTCTATTCATATCTATGCCGAAGTATCTTCAAGATAACTTCGCAAAGTCACAAATTTTGTCTCCAATTTAGTACTAGCCAAAGGAAGGAAACGGCACGATCTGAGAGAGGACTCTTTGCTTGATTTGATGCCAGTTGACAAGGGCAATTCAGTGGCACCAGATCGAGATCATAGTGCCCCCTTAGCTGCTATCCAGTGGCAAAAAAGTGACTGGCGACTCAAAGGTGACCGACATCTAATGAAAAATCGATGACACCAATAGGGCGGTGGCAACAACTCCTCTGTTGTTGTCCGACAACTGTAAAGGTCAGCGACAGGTAGCAAACGACCGGGGTGTTCGGTGGATGTAGTTGGTCAAAGCTGGAATGTTAGATTGTTTTGGTTGGGTGGTGATGACACAAAAAAGGGTGTATGGTCGACAACACAAGAGAGGGAGAGAAGAGAAAACCTAAAAATAATCTTTATTATTTTTCTCCTCATGGAGGGATTTTATACACCTCCACCAGAGTTTGATAAGCAAGATCAAACTCGTACCCAATAAGCCAACCCGATCCGCTATCATTCAACTTGATTTAAAATTAAACTAATTTTGGTTCATTACTAAACCAACCCAGTTTTGATTCATAAATAAACCAAAATAGATTGAACTTGTCTACAAGAGATGTGACCCACCATTGCTTCCTTCCTAACAAATACTTTCCATATTAGTCCCTTAGTCTAGTTCTACCAGACTTAATATCTCTCAATCTGAAAATTTTATTCTTAAACTTGTTTTACATGTTTCGAATATACTCATAATACATATGACCTAATAGATTTTCGATTATGTTGGTTATTCATAATTAATTATTAATTATGAATAGATTATGAGTGACACTTAGTAATACATCATTACCTCAATTGATCTGAAAATCACTATTGATCCCAAAACTAATTATGAACCCTTCAACATCTACAATTATCAATGCATTTGTTCCTTTCACTCAACTTGTATCCACTTGGTTCAAGATATAGTTTATGTGTCAGTCCTCATTAGGCTAACTAAGTCACACCTAGCCCAAGTAATAGTTCCTTATCTTTTGTATTTTAATTAGTTAAATACATGTCCAAGAAGACCATTATCTTGATATGTTTTGCTTTGACGAAAGACTTACGAGTACTAATCATAACAAGATGCTTTAAGGTATATATTTCCTTTATGGAGTATCCTCTGTATTCAAACAACTTTGAGCATATTGACATATACTCAACCATCCTAGATCTACACTTTCTAAGAGATGCCATATTAAGATGTCAAAGTAAAAACTTTCATGACCAATGTGACTTGAATACCTCAAATTTAAGAAAATTTATACTTAAGCTACAATGAGATGTTTATTGATATGTATATATTCACATGAAATCTCATACTAGGTTACATCTAATGAACTAGTTAATTTTAACCAACATCATATACTAATTCTTAACATCCCAATGTTTTTACTAATGACCTGCTGTTTGGATAAATCAAAGAGTATAATATATGTTAGTCTTACATAATCGATGATGTTTAATCTTATCAATTCATCGATGATGAAATATTCAATACGTATATAGTTCATATGATTTAATCATAATCGATGATATTCACTAATTATGATTTAATCATAATTTTTTTTATGCTATACATTGTATTGTGGACTTCATTAATTGAGTTTAAGATATATATATATATATATAATTAATATATATCCAAAGAGTAAATTTATTTATCAAATAAATGATATAACTTTTAAGACGATTTTTTTAGAACATCTCTCAAATATAACATAAACTATTATTTTACTTTTTTCCTATCCCCGTCTTTTTCAATCTATCTCGCTCCCCTCCTATTCTTTTTCTTGTTTGACCTTGTAATCACATGACAATCAATGATGTGCGACTATTAGATTTGGGCCTTGATAGTGCCACCCCTATATGAATCTTGCCGCATGCCTCTGCAGCTTCGAAAAGCTGACGATAGAGGAGAGGAGGCGCTGGAGGAAAAGAAAAGAATTATAAAATTTTAGATAATTCAAATTTTGATCCAATCAATCGATATTTTATTAATTTAATTTACTCAATTTTTATAAAAAATTGGTTCGCTACATTTAAAAAAATCATTTATTCTCAGTTAATTCAATTTGGTTTCATTAATATTCAATCCTATATGTCATTACATGCGGTGCCAAAAGTAAATCGAGTAATACGGATAGGATCTCGATTTATCCTGATGATCAATGAGAATCTTGAAACGTTAAACTTTTAGATTGTCTACTGTGAACGCTTCTCGATTTATCCAGATGATCAGTAAAAAATTTTTATGAGATTGAATCGGTCATCCCGATTTCTCTATTACCTGGTCCAAAATTACATGCGGTGCCAAAAGTAAATCGAGTAATACTAGGCATTGGCATGATGTGACCCCTATGTAACCCGGAAACCTGATCGGAACCCAATTCCGCCCCATTCTCTCCTTGCTCGATCAGTTCAAGTTGATCCAGCCAATTCGCGCCTGGATGACCTTGTCATCGGCAGCCGGCAGCGGCGACGGGGCGTCGCTCCCTTCGGCGTCATGCTGGGACGGTCAGAGGCGGCGGGTGAGTTACTTCTACGAGCCCACCATCGGCGACTACTACTACGGGCAGGGTCACCCGATGAAGCCCCACCGCATCCGTATGGCCCATAATCTCGTCGTGCACTATGGACTCCACCGCCTCATGGAGATCTCCCGCCCCTTCCCGGCCTCCGCTACCGACATCGTGCGCTTTCACTCCGAGGAGTACGTCGACTTCCTTGCCTCAGTCTCACCCGCCACCGCTGCTCTGGCTTCCGCCCAAGGACAACTCGCATACGACTCCGCCTCGACCTCTTCCTCTGCCTATGCCTCGGCGTCCGCCCGGCATCTTAAACGGTTTAACGTCGGAGAGGACTGCCCTGTATTCGAGGGCCTCTTCGAGTTCTGCCAGGCCTCCGCCGGTGGCTCCATCGGCGCCGCCGTCAAGCTCAACCGTGGAGACGCCGACATTGCCATCAATTGGGCCGGTGGACTACATCACGCCAAAAAGTGCGAGGCCTCTGGATTCTGCTACGTCAATGACATTGTCCTCGGCATCCTTGAGCTCCTCAAGTACCACAGAGTACGGCGCATTTCGTTCCGTTACTCTTCCATAGTAGATTGTGTTTTCTCCTCACGTCATGTTGATCACTGTTTATTATTTTTGCTTCCATGAAACTTACAAGTAGGAATTGTGGTAATTCAGTTTTATTTATTTTGGTTCCTTTTCATTTGTTTTCTTGGTTCTTCAAAAGCAATGTTATTTATGTTATGTCTCACATAGCCTCTCCATCGTACTTTGCTAGCCCTACTACTTTTGTTAGGTCCAAAGTATTACATATTTTGGTAAGAGTATAATGGTGATACACAACCGGAAAATGGCCATCAATGTTTGAGAAGATTATTATACTCATCAGGAAGGAGAGACAAACATACAGGACAACATTGGTAATAAAGCCACAAAGAGTGAATGATAGAGTTTGAGGCTTGACTTATATTCCTGGAAACAAACCTGGTAGGATTCCATGCTTGCAGTGTGTTAGGATTCCATGCTAGCAAGTGTGCATCATCAAAATAGATTCCATGCAAGAGTTCATTCGGTTGTAGCCAACATGCAATGGAGTTATTGCCAAACAATGCATGACAATCTGTGCATAGTCGGTCATCACCAAGGTATTTAAAATCAGGATTTTAACTTGAATCGAAAGGGGTACTTAAAATCGTAAATCTTAAAATCGTAAATCGTATCATAAGATTTTATAAAATTCCTATATATGTGCATATAAAATTATAAAGTCATATATATGGACGTCAAATAGCATAAATAATAAAAAAAACTTTTAAATCGCTAAACAAACTTAGATAAACTTGCATTCATAATTAATATTGCATTAAAAATGTCATCCTTAAGCCACAAAATAGTGAAAAAAACATAATAACATCAATTAGAATTAGAAAGGTTCCATCAACCATCTAATTATAGAAACTAGATGCCTAATCTATAAATCTAAAAAATGTGACACATTAAAATCATAAGGTTCCATATATATGACTCCGATTTTAACGATTTTTTAAAATCGTATTTAAATCGTAAAATCGCGATTTTAAGGGTTAAAATCGCGATTTCAAAGGGATTTTAATAAATTACGATTTTAACTCCGATTTAAATCGTTCGGAGGTCAAAAATCGTAAAATCGTAGGATTTTAAGATTAAAATCGGGATTTTAACTACCATGGTCATCACCCACTGGAGTAGATTGAGACATTATTACACTACTACTTAACTAAGGTATTGATCATTTGGTTTGGCTTTATTTGTCAGAATTGTTTAGGTAAAATGCTGCTTTCAAGATCAGAACATGGATTGGCACTATTTGTTTGCTATCTGAGCCCTAGATAAATTCCAAGTTATACTCAGCTTGGAGTTCTTGTCGAAAATCTTAGCATCACAGATACCTCTACTTAAAAATGAGTCCTACATAGTACACATACTAATCATCTCTCAGCATTTCAGTCCGTGTTCAAGGAGGCTAAACTAACGATTAGGATATGAAATAATGAAGTTGTCGTCATTGCCATCAGAAAAATAAGGTTAAGATCAAGGTTTAAAATATCCTTCAATGTTGGATTTCCATTTCTAGGTAGACCAGTACAATTTCATAAACATGCTATGTTGACTTGGCACGGTTAAACACAATTTAATATGTGCTAAGATCAATTCCTGAGCGTTAATCATATAATCATCTTATTTGGTTCCAATTATAATCTTGGAAAATAATTAGAAAAATTGAATTAGAATTTTAAATTAATAAACCCCAAAAATATAACAAATATCTTGAGTAATAATTTTAGTTACAAATACCAAAATGAATGCTATGTATTCAATGAGAGCAATAATTTTTGTAGCATTAACTAGATTCTATAGCAGTCTAGTGAGATCACTCCCCAAAATTTCTTTAAGATGAAGATTAATAATGCCCCAAGACATCTGGTTTCGAGCAAGTATAGATATCCATAAATTTATCTCGCATAACCTTCGAGAGTTAGATTTGAACCACATAATTGAAGTACATACTGGTGCAGTGCTGTGATTGTTGCTTCCCCTCTTTCTCTTCTCTCTTTTATGTTCTTTCATTTTCTCTTTGTGATGAGCAAATGAAATTGAAAAATAAGTCATAGGAAGGGAATTTTTTGACTTGACTGGTTTGAGAGAGTACTGATCTAGGCAATCTCTTTCTTGGCCGTACTAGTGGTCGATTGCAAAGATGAAGTAATTGAGTTGACTAAAGCAACTAACTTATGGTGAAAGAAAGTTCCAATTTGTTCTGCTAGAGAGGCTTGCATAAAGTTCTTAACTCTTATCTCTTTTGCAACTAAATAAAGAGAAGCACTAGCTAGTTAGTCCTGTGGAAGATTCGACCATCTAGAAGAATGATTGTAAATGTCTGAGAGCACCACCTAAGGGCGTAGGTGACTTTAAGGAGAGTCCATGCATTGGTGGGGCAGTTTCCCAAAATGTTGCATACTTCAACTCTTGTTGGTTCATGAGCATCCCAGGGCGAAAGATTAGTCAAAATATCAAGGGAAATTAGGATTGTAATACACATGTGCATGACAATTTAAGAAAGAAGACATAGAACTTTAATAGTCATCCTTAGATAGTTTGATTGGATGTTAGGAGTATTCCTTATGTGCATTGAAATTTCAAAAAGACTAGGAGAGGCTAATTTTCTTAATTACTACATATAGCTTAGTGCAAAGAGTGGATTATGAAGATCAAGATTCTATCTAGTTACAATAAAAAGTTCATTGTACCAGATCATATTCATATAACTGATTTTAAAATGTTCATCTCATTATTTAATGCATTTTGAAATTATATTGGAATTAAAATTTATTCTATATATTAATTTTTAATATATAGTCTATTATGAACATTTTAAAGTTTGCATTAATTTGTAATTGAGTTTTTTCAGATGATATGATACCAAAAAAAAAAAGAAGTTTATTTTGATTGATTGTCAAATTTTAAAATGCCTATGCCAATGAAATTTTATTTTATTTTTAAGTTGTGATTGTGTAGATTAAGATCCAATTTAGGAATGGTTGTTCATGAGATCCTTGCCCAATTAAGATCCTACTTGAGATGAATTATTAGGCCGATTAGAATTGTAGGATCATATGAGATCCACGATATGAATCCATAAATTTGACAACCACGTATCAAGGTACTTTACTCAACTCAATCCCACTAATCTTTTACATATATATTAAATTAAAAGGATCCAATTTAGGAATGGTTGTTCATGAGATCCTTGTCCAATTAGGATCCTACTTGAGTAGGATGAATTATTAGGCCGATTAGAATTGTAGGATCATATTGGAAATGACCGGGAAGATGTTTCCCCAATTTCACCTTAATTTGCTTCTGCCTGATTTGGGTGAAAGTGTTACTAGCCACATTTTCCAGATTTGGGACTCGACTTTTGTTTAAATAAATCTGTAAATTTTTTTTAAAACATTTTTGAGTAATCAATTTTAGAAAATTAAAATTTCCACTACTTCTCGAAGGAATCATAAACTATAGAAATTTTTATTTATCTGTTTCCTTTAACTTTTTGCTCACAGATTTCTCTAGCTATTTCCTTTCGCCTTATGAAATTGATAATATAAACTTCTACCATGCCATGACCATGTTTAGTCGTTACCTTTGCTTTCATATTGTAGGAAATAATCAACTATTTTATCTTTCCTTGTATGGAGCCAATCATGGGTATAAATAGGATATAATCAATTACAGTGATTTGATAGAATAATTTATTTTAGGCAGAACAGTTTTCTTTCTTTATTTATTTATTCCTTCTCTATTTATTAATTCTTATTGTAATTATAAAATGGAGGTCTTGGTTCATTAATATAGACAAGTGAGGGACTTTTTTCTTCTTACCTTAGTTTATATGGTATCATAGCTAGATTCCTCTATGTAAATAAATACATGTGTCGAAGACAACAACGATGTCCACCGATTCTTCCCCTCAATCCATGACTGAAAAAAACTTATGTCGTTGTCTCCTCTCTTTTCGGATGCGTCACCTGATCCTTGCAAATTATGACCCATAAGCTGAGCAACCATAACTATTTGTAATGGTCATCTGCCAAGATAGTTATTTGCGGTAGAGGGAAGTTGGGTTATCATATGGGCGATTCTTCTCAACCCACATCAAGCTATGTATCATACTAGATCTGGCTGGTTGAGAATTCAATCGTGCTTGCTTGGTTGATTAACTGAACCCAACATTAGCCGTCTTTATCTGTTTAAAACAACCAAGGTGCTGTGGGGCGCAGCTCGGAAGATATATTTCGATCTGGGGCAATACATCCTAGATTTTTGAACTGTAATCGAAGCGTAAAGAATTGAAACAAAGTTCAAATTATGTGACACAATACTTATCTGATCTTCAAGATCTTTGGTGGGAACTTGATCTATTTCTTAAAGAAGATTCAATGTGCGTTGATTATAGTGTCAAATTCATCGCAATATTGAAAAGGAGCGTGTGCTTGATTTTTTGGCTGTCTTAATTATAATTTGGATGAGTTACATGACTGTATTGTTTCACGTGACCCATTTCCATCTCTTGAAGAAGCTTTCACAGAAGTTTGATGTTTGACGTGAAGAACTTGTAGTAGGGTTATGCTTACTGATGAAATTATTTCACCACAATCCATTACAACAGGTGTTTTAGCATTGATTTCCGCCAAAAGTCCCGCACCAAGTTAGCATCAAAATAAACGTCCTTGGTATTAACACTACGACTGACAAGGCCACACTAAGGAAAATGTTAAGAAATACACAGGAAGCTAGCAAATTAGCAACCACAAAAAAAAGAATGCAGGTCGTGGATATCATACTCAATCGTGCCAAGAAAGTCCTATTGTCTCTAGTGTTTCTGCCTCTTTCACCAAAGAACAGATTGAACAATATTGTAAACTCCTCAACCAAATGACCCTCAATGCTTCTTCCTATTCTAATGTTGGCGGCTCTTGCTCCATGACTTAATTTAGTAAACTCAATTCAGTCTTTTTTTTTTAATATTCAACAACCTCGTATCATTGATTCTGGGGCCTTTGACTATATGACAGGTGACTCAAGTCTCTTTTGCTCTAAAATGCAATTTGATTTTTGCAGTGTTCTGAAAACCGGACCGGACCGGTCGGTCGGACCGGTTGAACCGGGAACCGGCCAGATTTTCGGTCCGAGTTGACTCTGAAAATCGCAGTGTTCTGAAAACCGGACCGGACCGGGCGGTCGGACCGGTTGAACCGGGAACCGGCCATATTTCCGATCCGAGTTGACTCTGAAAACCGGTTACTCAACAACCGGATGCGAACCGTTCTGAACCGGGTGGGAACCGGTGAACCGGACAAACCGGTCAAACCGGTTTGGTTTATTTTATTTTTCATTTTTTGATTTTTTTTCCCTTTTGCAATTTTGCTTTCTTACTAAAAATGAAAATTGAAAAACAAAATGTCAAAAACCTAGTTTGCTTTCACCCAAAGTCCCAAACGAACAAATCTGCTGTTTGCCTGCAAGAGACTCACCGTCGCTAGCCTCTTGCCGCGTCACCCTACCTCTACCAGCCTCGCCACGATGCCCTGCCTTCGCTAGCCTCGCCTCGCCTCGCCGCCGCTAGCCTCGCCCAGTCTCTAGCTTCATTGCGTTGTCGTGCTGGCATATGAGGGCAATAATATATGACATATTTGGATGTGTAATTTTACTTGTGCTTTATTAGTGTCCCCTGTTTATGTTTTAATCGGTGAACAAATGTTATTGTGATATAGTTTTAACATCTAATAAGATTCTTCAATTAGTATCCAGATTTCGTGAATCCAATGGTTTTAAACTTGAATTTTTCTTTGAAACTAATTTTTTTTCCAGAATACTGTATTGAGTTGCTGACAAAAATATATCACATGCTCAACCTAGTTGATCTAATATTGAAGAAAATAGTTGGATAAGTTGTTAGTTTCATATATTTATATAAATACATGCTTTATTATATACCGGTTATATCCCGGTTGGACCTCCGGTTAAACCGGTTGAACCTCTGAACCCTTGCTCCGACCGGTTCGATGTCCGGTCCGGTTCTCAGAACCTTGGAAAATCGGCTACTCAAGAACCGGATGCGAACCGTTCTGAACCGGTCGGGAACCGGTGAACCGGACAAATCGGAAAAACCGATCAAACCCGCTTGGTTTATTTTATTTTTTATTTTTTGATTTTTTTCCCTTTTGCAGTTTGGCTTTCTTACTGAAAATGAAAATTGAAAAACAAAATGTCAAAAACCTAGTTTGCTTTCACCCAAAGTCCCATACAAACAAACCTGTTGTTTGCTTGCAAGAGAGTCACCGCCGCTAACCTCTCGCCGCGTCGCCCTGGCTCTACCAACCCCGCCGCGCCGCCCTACCTCCGCTAGCCTCGCCTCGCCGCCGCTAGCATCGCCCCGTCTCCAGCCTCGTTGCGTCGTCTTGCTGGCATATGAAGGCAGCAATATATGACATATTTGGAAGTGCAATTTTGCATGTGCTTTACTAGTGTCCCCTGTTTAAGTGTTTATGGGTGAACAAATGCTATTGTGATATAATTTTATTTTCTAATAAGATTCTTCAATTCGTATCCAGATTTCTTGAATCCAATGGTTTTAAACTTGAATTTTTCTTTGAAACTAATCTTTTTTTCAAGAATACCGTACTGAGTTGCTGACAAAAATATATCACATGCTCGACCTAGTTGATCTAATCTTGAAGAAAGTAATTGGATAAGTTGTTAGTTTCATATATTTATATAAATACATGCTTTATTATATATCGGTTATATCCCGGTTGGACCTCCGGTTAAATCGGTTGAATCTCTAAACCTCTGAACCCTTGCTCCGACCGGTTCGATATCCGGTCCGGTTCTCAGAACCTTGGATTTTTGTTAGTAAAGTCACTATTGATAAGTTTTGCTAAATTCTTACCTTTGTCGTGTTAATTTCAGGACCTAGCGAAGACGATTGACAATGCTAGAATTCATGAAAGTCTTTATTACTTTGAGTTTTGATTTTAGTGATAAGGAAATAATGTCTTGCACTATCGCCTTGGACATCCTAGTTTTGGTTATTTGAAGCGTTTGTTTCCATCATTGTTTACTAATAAAGATCCGTTGTCTTTCCATTGTGAAGTGTGTCAACTAGCTAAGCATAGTTGCAACCATTTCTCTCCCAAACAATATAAACCATCTATCTCATTTTCATTAATTCATAGTGATATTTGGGGCCCTCACAAATGCAAACATCGAAAACATAGTTTATTTCATTTAGAGTAATGATACGCACAGTGAAAGTGAATGCCTCAGTGAAAATTTTGACCGTCAATCGACGGCACGTCCGACGTCCGATCGTCGATCGGACACTACCGGCGGCCTTCGGCCGCCGCCCCGAACCAAACTATACCCTGGGGGGCACGGTGAACCCGTCGGGGATCGCCACAATTGCGATCTCGCATCATTGACCATCGATTTCCATGGGTTCACCGTTGCCGGCGATCCTGACGAGTTCACCGTCCTCCCAAGGTATAGTTTGATTCGGGACGACAATCAGAGGCAGCCGGTGGTGTCCGATCGATGATCGAACATGTACACATTAACTGCATGTCATTCACTATAATTTTTACTCTCCCAAATTCACTCTTCAAATCATTTCCCTTTCATTTATTGATGATCATGGGTTACTTGGGTTTGTCTTTTTAATGACAAATTTGAAACCATTAACATCTTCAAAGCCTTCCACAAAATGATTTGGATCCAATTTCAAACAAATATCCAAATTCTTAGAATCGTTATGGCGAAGAATATTTTAATGCCATTTTAGGTAACTATTTATTGGAAAATGAAATTATTTATCAAAGCTCAGGTGTCGATGTTCCACAACAAAATGGAGTTTCGGAATGTAAAAACTGTCATTTGTTGGAGGTAGCCCTTGACTTTATGTTCACTATGCATGTTTTAAAATACTTATGGGGATGTAATCCTCATAGTTGCGTATCT
The DNA here is from genome assembly GCA_024364735.1 of Boesenbergia rotunda. NCBI lineage: Eukaryota > Viridiplantae > Streptophyta > Magnoliopsida > Zingiberales > Zingiberaceae > Boesenbergia > Boesenbergia rotunda. The sequence continues at coordinate 434,494 of JAGFNQ010010607.1, forward strand.
TATTAATCGTCTCCCTAGTTGCTCCATAAACTTTGCCACACCTTTGTCTCTTCTCACGCAAATATATCCACAAATTTTCAACTTAAATAATATAAATTTAAAGACATTTGGATGTATGACCTTTGTACATATCCATGCCCATAATCGCAGTAAACTTGTCCCTTGAGTTCTTAAAACATATTCTCTTAGTCAAAAGGGTTATCCTTGTTATTGTCCACACACAAGGAAAACATATAGTACTTGTGATGTCACTTAATTTTTTTAAGGTATCCCTTATTTCTCTTAGGCGTCCCAAAAATTGGAGAAAGTGGAAACCATAACGTGCCGCAGCTTGATCGTGGCCTTTCCATGGCCTTGTTGATGGTCGTTCTATCCAGAATGCTCCATGGCTTTATCGTGGCACATTCCATGGCTTTGGTGATGACCGTTCTCTCCAGAATGTCACATTCCACAACCATGGGGCGTTCTTAAAGGATGATGAAGATGCTCTTCCTGTCCTTGGTGTTATTTGGACACCACACTATGTCCATTTTTGATCCTATCCAACATTACTGAAACAAGGGAGTATCAATTCAAAAACACTGTATCCTGGTTTATTCAAGGAGGAGAAATTCTTAAGCTAATAAAAAAATTATGACCAAGAAGATGAATCGATGGTAGAATCCTATAACGAGTCAGATACATTTTTCAATCTTAATATACCAATTGCATTTTGAAAGGGTGTCCGATCTAGTTCTAAACATCCCATTTCAAACTTTAGCTCCTATTATAATTTATCATCCACATTTGGTGTTTTCACTTCAAAATTGTCTAGTTAATTGATTCCCAGGTCTCTCACGGAGCCACTAGCTATTCCTGGAAGACTGATATTCTTGAGGGAATACATGCTCTCAAACAAAATAATACTAAATTTGATAGAATTACCATAAGGGAAAAGTGTCATTGATTGCAAATGAATTTTCATGTTTAAGTATAAGGCTGATGGTTCAATTGAAAGGCACAAGGTTCACATGGTGGCCAAAGGCTTTACTCAAAACTATGACATTGATTATGAGACTTTTGCTCCGTTGCTAAACTTAATAATATCAGAGTTCTTCTATTATTAGCAACAATTGAGATTGACCATTACATCAACTTGATATAAAAATACCTTTCTCAATGGAGAGCTTGAAGAAGAGGTTTATATGAATCAACCTCCAGGATTTGAAGACAATTTGCAAACTCAATAAATCTCTCTATGGGTTAAAACTGCCGCCTCATGCTTGGTTCGATCGATTCTCCAAAGTGATAAAAACCTTTGGATATATTCAAGGACAAGCATATCATACACTATTTGTGAAACACTCTAACGAAGAAAAGACCACCATTCTTACGGTGTACGTTGATGATATCATCATCACCAGGAATGATAATAAAGAATTAAAAGAAATCAAGAAAATGATGACATGAGAATTTGAAGTCAAAGATCTAGGAATAATTAGATATTTCCAGGGAATGAAGATTGTTCGAAACAAAAAGGGTACATCAATCTCTCAAAGGAAAACACTGTAGATCTGTTGAAGAAAACTGGCATGCTGGGATGCAAGCTAAGTAACATGCCAATTGAATTGGGGAGTGATTGGAAAAATATTTTGTTAGAATATTATAAATATAGCTACTATCTGTTGATGTCACGCTCTTTGATTTTGTTGATGTCACGTTCTTTGATTCGGTTCCATTTTTTGAGCCTAACGCATTTCTATCCGAGTTTTCTCCTTCTACGCCTACGCTAGTAATTATCTTTTACCCTTCGGAGGACTCTCTATCACCTCTAACCCCATCTCCTCCTCTATTGCGGGTTTATCAGTGCCATCCTAGTCCTACTTTCCGCCGCCCAGCGCTGACACTGCCGTAGACACATCTTTGGAGCTAAGACATTCGCCTCTTCCTCCGGTTCCATCTCCTGAGTCTGATATTTCTATTGCACTTCGAAAAGGTATGCGTTCCACTCGTAATCCTTTTCCTCATTATGTTTCTTTGAGTTATTATCGTCTTTTTCCTTCCTATTATTCTTGTCTTTCCTCTTTGTCATCTATTTCTCTTCCAAATACTGCAGGCGATGCTTTTGCCCATCCAAAATGGAAACGGGCTATGCTCGACGAAATGTGTCTTACAAAGCAGTAAGACTTGGGACCTCGTTCCTTTACCACCAGAGAAATCAGTTGTTGGTTGTTGATGGGTATATACGGTAAAAGTTAGTCCAGACGGAAAAGTTGACAGACTTAAAGCCTGCCTCGTCGCTAAGGGCTATACTCAGATTTTCAGATTGGATTATGGGGACACTTTTTCTCCTGTTGCCAAGATGCCCTCTGTGTGCCTATTCCTGTCCATTGCTGCGATTTAACATTGATCTCTTTATTAGTTGGACATCAAAAATACTTTCTTACATGGTGACTTGCTCGAGGAAGTCTACATGGAGCAACCTTTATATTTTGTTGCTCAGGGGGAGTCTTCTGGTCTTGTGTGTCGTCTGCGAAAATCTTTATATGACCTCAAGCAGTCACCCAGAGCATGGTTCGGTAGATTTAGTACGGTAATTCAACAGTTTGGGATGACTCGGAGTGAGGCCGACCATTCTGTCTTTTATCGCCACTCATCTACTAGTTGCATCTACTTAGTGGTTTATGTTGATGATATTGTCATCACAGGTAGTGATCATCTCGGGAATTCACAAGTGAAATATCTTTTCAAACATTTCGAAACAAAGGATCTCGGCAAACTCAAATATTTCTTGGGGATAAAAGTAACACAGTCCAAAGATGAGATCATCATATCCCAAAAGAAGTATGCAATCGATATTTTGGAAGAAACAGGAATGTTAAACTCAAAGAAGTTGACAATCCCATGGATCTTAATGTGAAGCTCCTGTTAAATCAAGGAGCCTCTTTCAGATCCTAAATGATATAGGCGATTAGTAGGGAAACTAAGCTATCTTGCTGTTACTCGTCTAGACATCTCACTTGCAGTAAGTCCATACAAGGAACATTTGAATGCTGTGATCCATATTATTCGATATATCAAAGGCGCTGCAGGGAAGGGTCTTTTGTAGGGAGATAAAGGACATACTCAAGTCGTAGGGTATTCTGATGCAGATTAGGCAGGTTCTCCCATTGATAGGAGATCTATTTCCGGGTTTTGTATATTTGTCGGAGACAACCTTATTTCTTGGAAAAACAAAAAACAGAATGTTGTAGCAAGATCCAGTGTAGAGGCAGAGTATCGAGCTATGACCATAGCCAATCAAGAGCTTGTATGACTCAAACAGTTGCTTTAGGAACTAAGATTTGAAGAGATTACACAAATGTCACTTATATGTGACAATCAGGCCGTCATGCATATCACCTCAAATCTAATTTTTCATGAGAGGACAAAGCATATTGAAGTTGACTGTTACTTTGTGAGAGAGAAAGTTGTATATGGAGAAATATCTACTAGTTATGTCAACTCATATAATCAACTAGCAGATATATTTACTAAGTCACTTAGAGATCCCCAAATTGACTATATATGTAACAAGTTGGGTGCATATAATTTATATTCTCCAGCTTGACGGGGAGTGTTAGAATATTGTAAATATAGCTAGGGATAATTTGATATATCCTAATTTGTATTTTATCTAAAATACAAATTAGTTCTTAAAATAGAATCCTGATTTATTTCCTGGAATAGAGTTCTAATTATTTCTTAGAATAGGTCCTAACTTTGTATATAAATAGGGTTTATATCTTGTAATATTTGATAAAAGGAGTTCTTTAACATGTTTGAAGAAAAATCGGTTAGCAAAGGCATTAACGTCTTGCTAGAAAACTCATCTATCTTTTCACATACACGTCCGTATATTGCTTTTGTAATTAGCCTAGTAAGTCAATATATACACTCATCTTGCCTAGGTGATTTGAATGAAATATACAAAATCTTGAGATACCTTAAACAAACTCTTGGAAGGACTTATTTTTTGCAAAGATTGAGGATAGGTGAGTGTGCATACACGGATGCAGATTGGGCAGATCAATTTATGATAGAAAATCAACTTCTGGGCATTGCATGATAGTATAGGGGAATTTAGTGTCGTAGCATAGCAAAAAACAATTTGTGGTTGCAAGTAGTGCTAAAGCAGAATACAGTGCTATGACTCATGGAATTTGTGACGTCATTTGGATAAAAATAGTGATGAAAGACCTAAAAATTTAGTCTGAAGATACTATGCTACTCCATTGTGATAATAAGTCAGCCATCAATATAACTCATACTCCTAATCATCACGACCGGACTAAACATGTAGAAGTTGATCGTCATTTCATTAAAGAAAATGTGGATGAAGGCATTATCAATATTGAGTATATTCCTACATCTTACCAATTAGCTGAACTTCTTACAAAAGGATTATTTGAACAAGCTTATAAAGTACTTGAAGGCAAGCTTGGTCTCATCAATATTTACAGCCAAGCTTGAGGGTGAGTGTAGGAAATAATCAAATATTTTATCTTTCCTTGTATAGAGCCAATCATGGTGGCAAAAGGCGATTCGCTCGCCCTCAGCGCCTCCGTCAATCCGTCCCAGGGCTAACACGGAGGTGGTAAATCATGGGGGCTACTAGTCCGGATACTGCAGCTAGTACGTGGGGAGGGCGGATACACTACTTTGCCAAGTTTTGATCCCCAGATCTCATGGTGGTAACATCCACGTCAATCATGGGTGTATATTGGATATAATCGATTAGAGTGATTTGATAGAATAATTTATTTTGGGTAGAATAGTTTTATTTATTTATTTATTCTTTATTTATTAATTCTTATTGTAATTATAAAAAGGAGGTCTTGGTTCATTAATAAAGACAAGTGAGAGATTTTTTCTTCTTACCGTAGGGTATACATATCACTACACTTGAGCTCTTCATTGATCTTGTGCCTTTGATATCTATTGTGGTGGCATCTTAATTTGTTACATCTATTGTGCAAGATCTATCCAAAGTGGAAAGTTTTTCTCACACCTCCAGGAGATACTACAGTATATTGTTGATAAACTCTTTGTTATCAAGTTAGACATGCTTGAGATGAAAAGACCTAGGCTTTTGTTTGGTGAAGACCGACTTTGTATTAGTCGCTTGGTGGAAACTGCATTTGTAATTTACAATACTTATCCATTTGACATGTCTATTGCTACACTTTGTACTTTGAACAAGAACTCTAGCGTTCTTGTCTAGGTGCATACAATTAGTATTGCTGCCTCTAACGAATTTTGACATTTTCCTAATATCTTCTAAGTCATGTCTACTTTTTTTTCTTTGGTATATCAGTATTTGTTTATTAAAGATAGTATGCCAATATCCCCATTTCTTATGATATTTTTATTTTGGTCATACTAAAATAATTATAACACAATAAAATAGTTTATCCTTAGATGTAAATATTTTGAAAAGGATTTCTTTGTTAAATTTGCTGCACCTGCTGTCCAAGTTTGATATTACTTTATATTTAAAATTATTTTTTTGAACAAGATGTTACTACAACAAGCATAAATGATGGTCATGAAACTTAAAGCTAATTTCTTATCATTCTTCTTTATGATGCAGTTTTCTGTATTTGTTCTTGAATTTAATTTTGTTGGTTGTTTGAAATGGTTACTTGACATACAAGAAGAAAAAAAAAACTAGCTTATGAGACTTCTGTCACATTTCATTTACACCCAAAGGCACAACTATGCTTCCCACTGCAAAATTATATTATGACCTGCAAAATTACTAGGAAATACTTCTGTTCTTTGTTCAACCAAAGCTTCATCCATCCAAATCTCTTACAAGCTATAAGTCGAATCGATTAAATGCACATCCTCATACTTGTATGCAGAGAATTGAGATTACAAGTAGTTTGCATTTTACCCTGAAGCAAACTTACTAATGCATCAGCCATTCATCCTGATTCTTCCTATACGTAGGCTCCTTGATTCCCAGGCTCCTTGTTTCTTTTGTCTATTTCTTGGATGTTTGTGGCACATGAGTCATAAGTCAATTATGCTATCTAAAATTTGTTTCCTATGTGTTGATCAGTAATACAATAGAAACTAATTGGTATATATATTGTTGTAATCAACATGATTGTATGCAGTATCCTTTTCAAAGTCATGTAGTGTTGCTAACTTCAGTTGACAGCGTGTACTCTATGTGAACATTGATATTCATCATGGTTGCTCACTTGTTCCTTTGATAGCGTGTACTCTATGTGGACATTGATATCCATCATGGAGATGGTGTTGAAGAGGCTTTTTTCACAACTGAGAGAGTCATGACTGTGTCATTCCACAAATATGGGGATTTCTTTCCTGGAACTGGCCATATAAAGGATGTTGGGTTTGGGCAAGGGAAGTACTATGCTCTAAATGTTCCTCTAAATGATGGGATGGATGATGATAGCTTCCGGGCACTTTTTAGACCTACCATCCAAAAGGTTATGGAAGTTTATCAACCTGATGCAGTTGTTCTTCAGTGTGGTGCTGATTCATTGGCAGGGGATAGATTAGGTTGTTTCGACTTGTCTGTAAAAGGCCATGCAGATTGTCTACGATATCTAAGATCCTTCAATGTACATGATGGTTCTAGGAGGTGGTGGGTATACCATGCGCAATGTTGCTCGCTGCTGGTGCTATGAGGTTGTCCTTATATATCTTTTGATCCACTAGAATCTACTGGCAACGAGCTGTTTATTGATGTTTGATGCTACTTGTTGCAGACAGCAGTTGCGATTGGAGTTGAGCCAGACAATAAGTTGCCTTATAATGAATACTACGAATATTTTGGTCCTGATTATAATCTTCATATTCAACCAAGAAGCATGGAGAACAAAAACTCTCCAAAAGAACTTGAAAACATTAGGTAAATGTCAGCTCTACAGCATCAGAAACTTAAATTTGCAGAAGAAATATACTAGTCAATTCGAGTCATCTTTTGCTATCTCTATGTACCTATTTGAATTTATTTGTTTATATACAACAAGTTTTGTGCAGAATGTCAAGAATGACAACCTGATTTATTGGAAAAATGTTTTTTTTTAAAAATCAGATTTTGCAATCTAGTAATTACAGTGTTTGGTAGTTGATAAATTAGGAAATAGGTTAAATTGGCACAAACACCTTGAAAGATGATTTGTAGTATTCATAGTTAACAATTAACCAATCAGAGTTGTAGACACAAGGGATAAAGAGACAAATCCATAACACACCTACAAAATAGTTTATCATTCTTGATAATCGGTGTAGAATCAGTTCATTGTATGTATTATATGTTTGGTTGTTTAATGATGCAGACATAAAATACCTTGCTTATACCAGACAATCATAGGTTTCAATGTGGTTTAACATCGCCAATCACCAGGTTTCTCTGACCAATAACTGTTTGACTCACAATGTCTGCTTGGCTAATTGACAGACATTTGAGTTTAGGCACATAACTGACTGAGAAAGCATTAGTCGGAGCATGAAAGGTTGATGTGTCTCTGACAACTAACATCAATTGTCTAATTTGTGTCATTCTTGAAGCCTATTAATACCTACCCCATAAATGAGGAAAGGATTACTCAACCAATGATCCTATAGCATCTCCACTATTTTTTTATTTAATTTTTTCTTTTGAAGCATATTATGATTTATGACAGTTAGTCAAGCTGCGTAAATGTCCTTTGGCTTATGAGCTTCCCCATGCTTGCTTCTCAGTTTGATCTTGGTTTCCTTTGTTTTATCCCTATTGTAAATCCATCTAAATCTCTCTTGAATGGGATCCACTTGACAGTGGTTGTATGCTGATCATCACAGTTTGGCGTTGTCTATGGTAATGAAGCCGAGCATGTAGCTTTGAAAGTGTTAGATCAAAGAGGAGTACCTTGTATAACAGAACTTAGCTCCCTTGTTAGGATTGTCGGTTTTCACCGAAGGGATGCCGGGTCGCTCATGGGAAACCTCTCCATGTCCACGGATTAAAATTTTCAATCTGAATGAAGACCTATTTCCAAACGACCGTCTCATTGTCGTACTAATTGATTCGAGTTATTACTTGACCAAACTTGTTGTTCAAGCCTTGTAACTCGCCTAACCAATTAGTCACGGAATAGACGACGAGCGAATCACCGATTTTTGTGTTTATCATCGGGGTCCAAAATAATTAATTATCATAATTAATTAACAAATAATTAACATGCAATGATAATTAATTAATCACATGAAATGATAGAAATCAAAGGAACCAAAGGAGAAATAATACCTTCCCTTTTACCTCGCAATCTTATATTGTATGACCCTCCTCTCTTGGACGTCGTGTGAGCGACGATCTACTAAGAACCGAAGTCACCAAGGCCTACCAATCAATCCCTTTTCTTCCTTCTTCCTTACGCCAAACAAACCCTAGCTACAAGGGTCACCGGGGGCCACCACCACCTTCTCCAATCTTGCGCCGCCGGCCACAAGGAGACTCCAAGAAGCCTCGGCAACAAGGAAACCAAGAAGATGAATTGAAGGAAGATGAAGAAGAGGATGAAGAAGAAAAAGAAAACTCTCCTTCACACAACCACACTAGCCGCCGGCCACCACCTTCTTCCTCCTCACCGCCGGCGCCAAGCACCACCTCCCTCTCGCCTTTGCCGCCGACCCTCCCTACCTCTCCTTCTCAAGATTGCACCGGTCAAGAGAAGAGAAGAATTCTCTTCTTCGTTGCGCCACCAACCAAGAGAAGAAGAAGGGAGAAGAAAGAAGAGACAAGCTCTTCTTGCCGCGGGTTGCCCTAGGAGAGAGAAGGAGAGGGAGAGAAGAGAGAGGCCTTAGGATTTTCTATGTGTTGGATGATCAATTGGATACCTTGGTTTCATGACTCTATGGAGTATTTATAGGGCTACAATAGGGATCATGAGGAGGAGTTGGGTCTTGGCCAATTAATGGATCAAGGCCCGATCCATTAATGAAGATCCATTCCACTAAAGAATATGGAATCCACCAACCCCTATGTTTAAATATGGGCTCCACCTATTATAAGTACAAGTATCTCCCCGTGTTTAATATATCGAATGCCCGTTGATTAATTTAAATTACTGACAATTTAATTAATCAACATCTAACTCCTTGATTAGTACCACTCATCCTTATCATCATGTCGGCCCAAGCCCACCTGCAGGATTTAACATGATGAACCTTATGAGCTCATCAAGGGGGCATCATCAACCCGACTAACTAGGACACAGTTTCCTTTTATAATCAACGACACACTATGTAAATAATATTATTTCCAAACTTACCGGACCTATCGATTTAACAGAATAAATCTCGCCCATTGGTAAATCAAAGAAATAACTATTATGTACATGTGCCCGTTATTATATCGGGATTAAGAGCACGTACTCTATAATAACTGAGGTCTGATTCAATTATAAAGTCAGTATAAATTGAATCACCTCTATGTCGGTCTTGCTCAATACACACAAAGTGTACTAGTGTAATTCTATGGTCAAGATAAACCAATACCAAATTACACTACAACTATCCAGATGGTTTGTCCAGCTCCATCTCGGTTGTGAGCCTCTACTTATACTCTACAAGGAATTGATAACATGATCTTCTGTGTGACACCACACACCATGTTATCTACAATGTTAAGTATCAGACAATATGCACGTACTAATATAAACATGCAAACAGTGATCTTGTGATTCTCTTTCAAAATGTAGATGTCCATACAGAAAGTGCAATGCTTCTTATAATGTATGATGATGTTGGGAAATAAGAAGCAAATTATGATGTTAGGAGCTGGAATATAATGCAATGATTCTTATTATGTATGAGGTTATTTAGCTCAAATTTTAAAAATCAAGATGTGTAGCCAATGCATTTGTCCATTGACAATCAGGGTGTTAGGTAGGGGTGTCAAAAATCAACACGACCCGACGACTCAACCCAAATCGATCTGAAAAAAATCAGGTTCGAGTTGAAAATTTTCGAGTTCGGGTCGGCTTCGGGTTGGAGGATTTCAGGTTGAAAATTCCCGAGTCGGGTTCGGGTTCGGGTTGACCCGAATTTAATGTTTAGTGATTTTGTGGGGTTAAATCAAATTTTATTTTGAAAATTAAGATATTTTTATGTATATTAATATCAATATTAGTATGATCATGATAGAGTATTGAGATAAAAGTGAAGAATTATAGGGAAAATAGCAAAAAAAAGACGTTTTGAATTAATTTTTTCGGATTTTCGGGTCGGGTTGATTGGGTTGGTCGGGTTCGGGTTTGGGCGTTTCGGGTTGAATTCGGGTTCGGGTCGGGTTCGGGTTGGGAGTTAAAAATTTTTTTTTTCCAACCCGACCCGAACCCGACCCGACCCACCCGAATTGACACCCCTAGTGTTAGGTTGCTTGATATTAATTTTCTTACAATACTAGCATCTTGGAGATTTCTTGCCCTATATTTTATCAACCACATCTAATTTTCATAGATACCTAATTTGTGCACTATACTTTCAAATTTACCAAATTATACCCCTCTTTCTTCAAATATCCCTCCACCAATATACATGCTCATTCGACCCACTAGAGCCACGAAAACACATTTAGATCTCAAAAATTGAGCCACATTTTATAGGGTTTTGAAACTACTATTTGTCTCCTTTAAAAAAAAAGTTAGAATTTTTCAAAAATTCATAACAGGCAAAATAAGATGTGAAACCAAGATTGGAGAGCATGATTTCACTCAGGAGAGTCTCAAGAATACATTGATATCGATTACACTCAGAAGCATGATTATCTGAGGTTGGAAAAATTTCGTTAATCATTTTTTTAAAGAATACATTGATATTGATTTGAATTGAATCTGATTAGCCTAAGTCCCATTAGTAAGTTTTGAACAAAAGTCACTCATAGCTGTACATGTTCCAAATTTAGAAATTTTGAACACGATTAAAGTTATGAGAGTCCCATGAATACATATGTTGATGTGAAGTGAATATGATAAACCTAGGTCAATTGTGATTGTAATAAAATTATACAATGCTAGAATTTTTTCAAAATCCCCCAAGAAGTTAAATATGATGTGGAACTAAGATTGAAATGTATGGTTAGTCTAAGAATACATTGATCTTGGTCTGAGCAGCTAAGTCTAAGTTTATCAATCAATTTTCGTCAAAACTTGCTACTGATCCACAAGTCTATTAGTTATGTCATGATAAAATTACACAAGGCTAGAAATTTTTATTTTCAAAAACTCACAATAGGCTAAATAGGGTGTAACCAAGATTGGAGGGTATGGTTACACTCAACAAAGTTTCTAGAGTATATTGGTTTTAGTCTTGATTGTATTTGCAAGCCTAATTCCATCTATTATTGTTAGAATTAAGCTTATCATGTTTAATCTAAACTAGGATTAATATATTGGTTTTAAATTCTCCAGGCCCGTTGCTGGGCCCTAGCGACACCTCTGGGCCTCACGGTGGCATAAGAAGGTGAGTTACCACCTAAAACACCGCCTTAGCCTGAGGCGGTGCGGTTGATGCCCGTCTCCCACCTAGGCAGCCACCTCAACTGCCATTTAGAACATCGTATAATCTTGGGACTTTCTTGAGTGTAATCATGCCCTCTAACTTTGGTTCCACATTCTATTTAGTATAATGTAAGTTTATGAAAAAATTTTAATCTTGTGTAATTTTATTACAAAGTTACTTGTGGACATAGACTTATCATATTGGCCCGACAATTGTTGTATATTCTTGAGATTCTTGTGACTCACCATATTCAATCTAGACTTTGTACAACTATTAATGTGTTTTGATCAAAGGTCACTAATACACTTAAGTTTATCAGATTCGGTCTAAATTAGGATCAATATATTCTTGGAACTCTCTTGAGTGTAATCATGCCCTCTAATTTTCACAACCTATTTAGTAAATAGCCTATTATAATTTTTTTGAAATTTGTTAGCCTTGTGTAATTTTATCACAAAGTCATTGATGGATATAAGCTTGTCATAATAACTCAACAACACTTGACAACAATACAGATGTATTCCTGTGACCCATAACTTGGACCATGTCCAAAATTTTTGAATTTAGAGCCTGTATAATAACAATGAGGTTTAATAAAAAATTCACTGATGGATGACCAATGTATTTTTAGGACTTTCTTGAGTTTAACTATACTCCAATGTTAGTTTTATACCCTACTTAGCTTCTTGTTAGTTTCTAAAATAAATTCAGTCTTGAAAATTTCAGATTGTAGATACTATATAATCATTAGTGAGTTTTAGCTAAAAGTCATTATAGCCCTGCACATTCAAAATAGGACCCATGCATTCCTAGAAGTTTTTTTTAAGTATAATCACCAACCTAAGTTTTACACCCTAGATAGAGGTTGTTGTAGTTTTAAAAATTTATACAATTTTAATAAATTTGACACAAATTAACTATTTCTAGGATTCCCCTAACTCTCACCATGTTGAAAATTTCAGATTTTCAACATTTTACAACCATAAGTGTGTTTTGGCCAAAATTCACCGTTGAACTTGAGCTTACTAGATGCAATCTAAACCAAGTTCATGCATTCCTGTGAGTCTCTTGAGTGTAACCATGTCCTCAAAGTTTGATTCAATCCAAATCAAGACCAATACATTCCTAGGAATTTCTTGAGTGTAATCATGATTTTACGTTCTACATAGGTTGTTGTGAGTTTAATCCTTATGTAAATTTTGCAGAAACTTACCGTTCAACTTAGATTTATCATATTCATTCAACAACAACATCAATGTGTCCCTAGGATTCTCATGTTGAGAATTTCAAATTCTGAACTTTGTAAAACCATTAGTAAATTATGGTCGGAATTCATTAATGGACTTAAACTTATGAGATTTCAAATCAGGACCAATATATTGTTAGAACTCTCCTAAATGTAACCATATCCTCCAACCTTAGTTCCACACCTTATTTAGCATGTTGTGAGTTTTTTTTAAAAAAATCAACTTTGTGTAATTTTATAACAAAATTACTGATGGGCTTAGGTTTTGTGAGTTTTTAAAAAAATTTCAACTGTGTAATTTTATAACAAAATTACTGATGGACTTAGGTTTTGTGAGTTTTTAAAAAAATTTCAATTGTGTAATTTTATAACAAAATTACTGATGGACTTAGGTTTATCATACTCACTCAGTAATCCTATGTATTATTGGGGCTCGTGACTCTAACTATGTTTAAAATTTATGAATCTGGATCTTGTCATCGGTGAGTTTTAACTAAAACTTATTAACTTAGGTTTATCAGATTCAATGTAGATTAAGACCAATGTATTCTTGGCAACGTTCATGAACAAGCTTGGTGTTCGGCTTGGTAAGAGCTTGTTTGTGTTCGTTCAATACACACAAGACCAATTAAATGAACAAGCTTGAATAGGTCGCTAAACTAAACAAACTTGAACACATACGTGTTCTGCTGTTAATGTTAATATTCGTGAACAATGTTTATGAACAATGTTCCTGAACAGACTTTTATCAACGTGCTAAATAAATAAAGAAACTTTCAAAATGAATAAATAAGTTTGTATTATCATGTTCAATAACCAACGAAACAAGCTTAAAATGTAAAAGTTTCAAACACTTGAATTGAGAGCTTGATAATAATTAAATGAACCAAGCTCAAGGTCATAAAAAAATCAAACTTAGCTTGAACAATCATTTCAATAACTTTATTTATTTTAGGCTCAACTTGACTTAACTCGGTTACCTTATCAAACAAGTTTGAACATCACAAAACTTGGCTTGTTTGAATCGTTTAAAACCCTAATTCTTGGAACTCTCTTTAGTGCAATCATGCCCTCCAATTTTAGTTCCACAACTTATTTAGCGCGCTGTATTTTTTTAACAAAAATTAGTCTTTTTTTTGCAATAGTTTGAAAATGTTATAAAACATGACACATTTTTTAAAATTTTAAATGTGCTTTGGTGGCTCTTCTAGGTCGCACAAGTGAATGTATGGACTGAGTATTAAAAAGAGGTGCGTGATTTGGTGAAATTACAAATATAGTGTGTGATTTAGGTATTTGTTGCAGCAAAAGGTGATTACACTCACCTCAGACACCCCTCATAGTTTGCCTCCAGGTTATGTGAAGAGAGGCAAATCACGGGGTCAACTTAGAGCCGATCGCCAAGTAGCTAGCGGGTGAGAGAAGTTTTTCATGATTTAGGTATTTGTGAAAGTGAAGAGAGCGGTTCAATAATATGCTATTCATTGTCACCTTGTCATGGAAAAATTGTAGTTGAAGTTGATCTTTCGTATGTGAACTCCAATGATCATGTGCCAAATCCATAAACCTTGTGAAGGTCTTAAATTGAATATGTAAGAAGTTAGGTCTTTTCTATATCTTTGATCTAGCTTAATGGGAATGTTAGGGGCTTCTTCAATATATGATAACATAGTTGTTGTGAATATGCAATCTAGAGTGACGTAGATGTAAAATTATATATATATTGTGATTAACCTAGAATAATTTCCTTGTCCTAACTACGACCATTCAACATTCGACTGATTATTTGGATTGAATATAGTTGTGGATTTCTAGGTCATTCATTCATTTATTAATGAGAGGTCTCATAAACTTTATCCTAACGTGAAAGTTACAACTAGAACTTGGTGTTGATGAATAGACTATGGGGAATGAAGTGAAGAAACATGACATAAAAATGGATGCAAACTAAAGGCCACAAAACAAGAGAGATTGGTGCTAAAGAGAATGTCGAGATAAAGATGCAACAGTAGCACGACAAACCTTTTTTAGAAAGTAATTGTATTATAACAAACCCTAGCATAAGAACATTAGGATTGGCTGTAGATACTTGATTAAAGAGAGAATCGTTCATTTTCATATTGCTTTTTTGTTTGTCTTTTGAGAATACTACACGGGAGACAACTGATACACAAATAAAAATGTCTTTCTTCTGCATGGACCTATAGTTAGGGAGTGTTTGGTAGAATTTCTACAAAGCGCTTGCTAAATTCTAGCTACATGGAATCATTTTTGAGTATTTTTGAATGTCAAATTCTGCTTCAGCTTTTATAACTTTTACACAAAAGTTAGAAGAAAAAATTTGATGCTTTTTCTTGCTTCTGCTTTTTTGTCTATTGTCTAAAATTAAAAATTGACATTTATGTTCTTAATAAATTTATCATTTTACATAATTGTCACCACATTTTTTAAAATAATATTTTATATTTTTATATAATTTGTATTTCCCGAATTTTTTATACATATTTTTGTGTATTTATATAAATTTTGCCATTTTTTATTTTTTTATTTTTATTAATTTTATATATTTTTTCTAACATTCATGTTATAAATTTTTTTTTGATATAATATTCAAAATATAATAATAATTATATAAACACATTATTGATAGTGTATCAAAATTATATTTAGATAATTAAAAAAAATTAATTTATATAGTTTAAGGATATTGTTGTCATTTAACTAAAAATTAAGCTTGGAAGCAATTATTCATCAAACACTCATGCTTTACCTTGTATTAGTTTTTGACTTCTATTTCCAAGCACTTCATACTTTAGTTGTTCACTAACTTCCAAATAATTTTTTTAAGAATCACTTTTAAATAAGCAAAAACTCTTCTAAATACTCCTTTAGTATCTCCAAGTGTCGGGATTGGCTCCACAACAATCCTCAGCATGAATGTCTCGTGGTTGGGAATCTAACGTGGAGTTGAAACACCTAATAGACTAACAATGCTAGCATAAGCAAGAGGGACAGGGTTTGACCCATGTCCTTGACAATTAACAACAGGTTGCCAATTTATGCTATTCTGAAGCCTATAAATACCTAACTACACCAATTGGAATCTTCAATTAGTAATTCTGTACTTTTAGTAAAATATTTAAATCCTTTTGTCAGGCATGGGACATTTATGGCAAATGATCTATGATGAGTTTTTCCACCTGATCTTAGCTTCCTCTGACCCCATTGTAAATTAATTTGAAGCTCTATCAAGCAGGTTCATTTAGTTGTATTTTGAGCATAACAGCCAAGATCTCCTTATGTGGAACACGGCATGTATGATTTTCTTTGTTACAAGGAATCCCAAAAGCAAATCAATCATGGAGGACTTTTTGAAACAGTTGTAGACTCAATTTTTTGTTTCCTTATCCATTCGTTTTATCTTTTTTTTTTTAAACTGACAATTGCATTTCCATTTGCAGAATTATGTTAATGGATTACCTTTCAAAAATTGAGCATGCTCCATGTGTGCAGTTCCAGTCGAGAGTGCCAGATACTGAAGTACCTGACGCGGTGAATCCCTTCTGTCATCAGTTTTACTGGCATTTGGAGTTACCTATTATTTTTAGTTAAAAGAAATATTTATTACCTTTAAATGGTCATCATACAGGATGATGGGGAAACAGACCATCTTACACAACCCCAACTATGGAGTGGCGAGTATTATGATTCTGAATTTGAGGAAGGCCAACAACCTGAACCTGAAAAAATATCTTGATTATTGTCTGTCAGTAGTCAGTAGAATCTACTACAGAGGTACTTGCATCTTTGCATATCTCACATTATAATTGCTTGTAAATGGAGTATTTTTTTATGCTAATCTTGATATGATTACAAACATCTCTCATTCAATTGATGGTGTTAGGATCATCAAGGATTTGTACCATGTGATAATAACTAGCAACCTTCTAAAAACGATTAGAACACTGATCTTTTGAGAAGGGGATGAAGTAGAATAGGTGATGAATGTATCTATGGATGTATGTTTCTTTCCATTTTGGACAACATAGGCAAAACGTTTTGTTTTGTTTGCCAGTCCAGAACACAGAACGACTTAGAAGGTTTGGTAAAATTGAGAAGAGTGCTGGAAGCATCTTCAATATTGTCTGAATGACCTCATTCACTTCGTGGTGTCTCATGAAAAGCTTCATTGTCGCAATCTTCTCTACATCAGAACACTCCTCCCCATCACATTGTGATCTCAATCTCACCGAACAATCTTCCTTCAACCTTGTGGTCTTGATCTCATGGTGCAGTGACTTCTCCCACTGGCTAACTCCTTTGCTCCAACCATCTGTCAAAACTCTAGCATGTCGAGTAATCTTCCTATCTTTTACTCTTCTTCCTCTTGCTATGACACTGATATTCTTCCTTCTCTTCTCTCCTCATTTGGCACATATCTAGCACTAATACGACACAAACAACATCGTCTCTAGTTGGCTGAAGACTGAAACCCTGACTCAACATGAGATTTCAAACTTCAAATAGAGCAGAATTATTTGGGACTAAAGTTGCTTGATTTCCTCCTTGTTGCAATTTATTATATATATTACAACTCTTATGAACTTAAATCCCTATAAGATTATTTGTTCAACTCAATAAAAAGGAAAACCATCGTAACATTAGTTGTTTGTAATATGTTGGTATATGGTGCACCAACGCTACATTAAAACTAATACAATAATAACAGATCTTAGCAAATAAAATGAGCAATAAATGTGTAATATGATTATTTATCTTCATTGTCGAAGTGGAGCCTTAATTGATTGTTGGTGTGACAGAGAAGCACATAATATCATCCCTATCTT
Organism: Boesenbergia rotunda; assembly: GCA_024364735.1. Taxonomy (NCBI): domain Eukaryota; kingdom Viridiplantae; phylum Streptophyta; class Magnoliopsida; order Zingiberales; family Zingiberaceae; genus Boesenbergia; species Boesenbergia rotunda. The sequence continues at coordinate 452,128 of JAGFNQ010010607.1, forward strand.
GTTAATGTGTTTGTCCTCGAGCAGGATCTTAGAAAAATCATTTTTTAAAGCCATACCTATTACTTCTTGGCTCTAGATAAATCCCAAAGTTGTGCAAGACCTGATGTGATGAATGGGTGTTGGCTAGTTCTACAAGATCTGATTTGTTGGTGCACCATCAAGGTGGGGGAAAAAATAGTTGCTAGGAGGAAGGGGAAGGTTTGACTTGATCTCTTGTGAGATCTTTTTATGAGCATAAGTGGCAACTTAGTTGCAGGTTTGGAGGACATGATTTTAGAGAAAGGAATCATCTAATATAGTTGAAAGAGGAGTATAACGTTTAGTTGCAAGGAAAGACGACAATGGTTTTTCTTTATTTGTGTTATGGAAAGGTAGAAAGAAGTTGTTAGATGATGGTAAGGGTGAGAAGATTAAAGAAGAGCAAGGGCATATAGGGAATTGATGAGCATAGGTTAGACATATTTTATACTCTTATTAGCGCTTATTCACTTGCTTTTCTTGGCTCTTATCTTCATTAATGTACCCTTGCTTATTATCTTATCAGCATAATTACATCCATTTGTTCGGATATCTGTTCTATGTTTGTTTTTATTGACAGGATGCGATACAGAGCGAAAATGAAGCGGAAACAGAGCAAAATAGAAGCTGGAGAGAGAAGCAACCAGGGCCGTGTGGTTCCACATGGCCGTGTGACTCTGCCACCTTGCCGTTTGGCATGGCCGTGTGAGCTTCGACGACCACCCACACTGCTTGGCCATGCCAAATGGCATGATCGTGCCATTTCCGCCGAAAAGAACACAACCCAACCATGCCGGCTGTTGCCTAGAAGCACACACGACCCTTCTATGTCGGGCCAACTCGCCGCCCCCATGGGCTGGCCGTGAAAATTTGCACGACTGTGCTGCCTAGGGAGTAGGGGCGTGCCCCCGGGAACTCCTCCCCTTTTCTTGGAAAGGAAATTTCTCCCTTGGGAGATTCCACCTTTGGCCACCAATCGCTTTTTGGCGAGTTTCCGACGATCCAAAGGCTTCTCCGTAATCATTCATCTCTCTCTTGGCGAAGGATTGGTTCTGAAGACTTTTCGCTTCATCCCTACTAAGCATTTCTTCTCCCCTCTTTTGGTTCGGTTGAATGTTTCCTTTGATGTCTTTGGATACCACTCCTTTGTTTATGAAGTAGATTCTTTATGTTTTAGGATTTAGGGAGTAGTTGTAATGTGTATTTGATGAAATATTATAGATATGCTTGTATTTTATGCCTATGATATGTTTATGCTTAAGCAGTGTTTTGGAGAGCTTCTGCTAGCTGCTTTTTAGATTCTAGCTACATAGAAACACTTTTGAGTGTTTGTGAATGCTAGATTCTGCTTTAACTTCTGTAACTTTTACTCAAAAGCTGGAAGCAAGAATTTGATACTTTTTTCTTCCTCTGTTTTTTTGCTTATGGTCCAGAATTAAAAGTTGACATTTATACCCTTAATAAATTTATCATTTTACATAATTGCCACCATACTTTTAAATAAAATTTTATATTTTTATATAATTCATATTTTTAGAATTTTTTATACATATTTTTATAAATTTATATAAATTTTGTCATTTTTTATATTTTTATTATTATTAGTTTTATATATTTTCAAACATATATATTATTTAAAAAAAATAATTTTGTTATAATATTCAAAATATAATAATAAATATATAAAACATTATGGATGGTGTATCAAAATTATATTTAGATAATTAAAAAAAATTAATTTATATAGTTTAAGGATATTGTTGTCATTTAACTAAAAATTAAGCTTGAAAGTAATTATTCACCAAACACTCAAACTTTATTTTGTATCAGCTTTTGACTTCTATTTCCAAACATTCCATGCTTTAGCTTCTCACTGACTTCAAGATAATCTCTATAAGAATTACTTTTCAAGAAGTAAAAGCTCTCCCAAACACTCTCTTAGTGTTTGTTTGATTGAATGCCTACGTGAAAAGTTTATGCTTAATTCATGGGTGTATGCTTTAATGTAGTGTTTGATTGATTGGATGTATGGATTGGTCTTCATCCAGGGGAAATGCTCAAGATTTGTATGCCCGGGGAACCCTATGTGACAATGGTAATCCGTTAATTGGACAATCTTGAGCGTATCCTTGAAATGAGGGTCACATCCAGTAAGGAAGGATATAATTTTACCTAATGGGTTGTTCCTACTTCCGTGTTAGGAGATGACTCAACTTAGAATGTATGTTCGGGAAGCCCTTTGTGACAAAGGTAATTCTTTAACCGGGCATTCTAAGTTACCTCGTCTATCCAATAACACTAGATGCTTATGGGAAGACATTTCGGTGTGGCAATTGCGAAGTCATGCTGGTATTTAGTTAGACTTTTCACATGATATGAACATAGAGATCAAGGTCTTAGCTTTCCATTGGATGTCAATAATTATCATATTGAAATTGAAATCCTAGGACATTCCCTTCACTAGTCTCCCTTATACGATTCTCTGACTTGCTTCTCTCTCCATCTCTAGCTTTCCTTAGTTTGCGAACACTCACACTCCGATTAGTTTAGATAATTTGCCATGCGAATTCGCTAGTGCTTGCTAACTCGGTCTCTGTGGATACGATAATCTCTTATATTACTTGACGACGATTTCATGCACTTGCGGATCGACTGATTAGTGCAACATTAGTTGATAAGTATTTGGATTAGCTTAGACATTTCTTTCCCTTTTTGTGAATATTTTCCAGTATATTTTCTTTAAGTTTGTTTTTTGTAAAATTTTTAGCATCTCTTTCTTTTGTTTATCTATTCACATTACGCATTACACTTGTTTCCTTTCCGTTTTTGCATTTTGATTATAGAAATCCATAAACATAGTTACTTTTGTTGCGAAGAATGATTTTTGTAGAGAATTTGTTACCCATTGATCCTGAGATTGATAGGACATTCAGGAGAATAAGAAAAAATTTACAGAGATAATTAGAAGAAGAGCAAGAGCAGAGAGCCATGGCAGACAACAAGAAGCTTCTAGAAGACTACGCTACACCATTTAGTTCTGGCATCACTATGCCTTTTGTCGAGGCCAACAATTTTGAGATTAAGCCAACATTCATTTCGATGGTGCAACAACATCAGTTTGGGGGTGGAGTTTCAGAAGACCCCAACTAACACCTCGAGACCACCTACGAAATTTGTGTTACTCTTCAGATGGATGGGGTACCCGTGAATATAGTGAAGCTACTTCTATTTGGATTATCTGTGAGAGATAGGGCCAAGGCATGATTGAATTCCCTACTGACAAATAACATCTCATCCTGGGCTTCATGTAAGCAAGTGTTCTTGAAGAAGTTTTTTCCTCCAAGCAATACTGCCTACTTGAGGAATTTGATAGCAAGTTTCAGGCAGCATGACACAGAATCTCTATATGAAGCTTGGGACCGCTTCAAGGGAATGCTCAGATTATGCCCACACCACGGACTTGAGAAGTGGTTAGTGATACACACCTTCTATTATGGCTTCAACTACCAAACAAAGGTATCCTTGGATTCCGCAGGTGGCAGAGCTTTGATGAATAAGGGTTTGGAAGAGGCTGAAGAGGTAATAGAGTGTGACACTTAATCACCATTAGTGGGCTTCAGAGAGAAGAGGGAATCCAACCAAGACACTTGGGAAGTATGAGGTTGAAGCAATAGATTTAATTTCTACAAAGCTAGACTCCCTAACATGAAAGTTTGATGCTATCAATGTCAATCCGGTAAATGCTATTGTGACCACTTGAGTATGCGGGAACACTGAACACTAAAAAGAGGGATGCCCATTTGGATCTGTATCATCTCAGTTTGCTCAAATTGAACAAGTAGATGTAGTGGACACTTACAACCAAAGGAAGAACAATCCCTACTCCAATTCATGCAACCTTGGATGGAGAAACCACCCCAACTTCTCCTATAGAAACAATCAAGAGCAAGGACAGTCAGCAGGAGCAATCAACCATCTTGGGTAGAACAGTTTCGGGAGGAGATTCTAGCAAATCAAAAGGAGATGAGAGATGACATCAATCAACTTATTGCAAGACTGGATAACACTGAGAAATATCTAAAGATGCTTGACGGTCAAGTAACTCAAATTGCTAGCTCACCTTCAAGAGTACAAGCTACATTCCTAGGGAAGTCTAAATCCAACCTAGTGGAGCAATGCAACATAATCAAGCTGAGGAGTGGACGAACCTTGGGGAAGTCCCAAGCGACTGCTCAAGGGAGGGATGAAGTAAATGGAGTGTCTTCTCCTTCCTTTTCCAAGAATGATCCCGCACAGGAGGAGGAGGAGGAGGAGGAGGAGATTGAAGAGTCTCCACTAAGAAGAGATGTTTAACAATTCCTTTCCCCTAAAGACTCATCAAGGACAAGAAGGACGAAGAGTTCGAGAAGTTTCTGGAGAAATCAAAGAGATATGTATTGAAATCCCTCTTATAGACACTGCATCAAATGCCCCATTTGCAATTCATGAAGGCGATTATCTCCAACAAGCACAAGAAGTACAGATATGAGACGGTAGTGTTAATTGAAGGGTGTAGCGCACTTTTACTAAACACTTTTCCCCCAAAGTTCAATGATCTGGGAAGCTTCTCCATCCTGTGTAAAATCGGTACAACTGTTTTTGGTAAGACTTTCTGTGACATAGGAGCTAGCGTGAGTCTCATACCCTATTCAATATGTAAGAAACTTGGTTTTAATGATTTGAAGCTGATTGCACTACAACATGCAGATCACTCTTGTAAATACCCTCTTGGTGTCATAGAGGACGTGCCAGTGGAAGTAGAGATTTTTATGGTCCTTGTAGATTTCGTGGTTTTAGATATGGATGAAGATCCAAAAATCCTTATCATTTTAGGGGGGCGTTTCCATGCAATGACGAGAGTTGTTATAAATGTTAAAAATCATAAACTATCTTTGGTGATGACAAGGAGAGCTAGAATTTGAATTGTCAAAATCTTCTAATTCCTTGTCGATTTTTGCTGTTAAGAGTGTTGGACCAAAAGAAGAAGAAGAAGAGTCCCCTGACTCCCAACATGGGAAGCTGCCGGAGGAAGCATTGGACTCGACGGAGAAAGAAAAACAACCCCGTGCCTTTAAATATGTCATTCCGGCGGTGCCCGGAAGAAGGACGAGGCCAGATCGTCTTGCCATAATGTTGACCCTGATAAGACCAGTATGACTAAGACTTCTAAGAAGTTTAGAAAGGTATTTAAGGAGGTTATCTCTAGTGAGTGAGTACCTAGTACAACAAAGTGTTCAATAGGTATTGAGTTCAGAGTGTGATCCCTTCACATTAAATAAAGCTAGAGTGTACCAACCTAAATTGGAAGGTAGTTAATCTAACCACGGTAAAAATGACACTTTAGATATTTTAAAAGTATGAGAGTTATCTTGAAAAAGAATATCTAAGAATCTTAATCTAGAGAATTTTATAGCATCAATAAGAATTCAGTTCATAGGCATAGTAGGATAGAATCCAAAAGTGTGTTAAGTTTGAGGGTTTTGACACACTTGAGAGAGTTGATTTGCTTATGTCAAATTTGATATTTGACATAATGTTAGATGATGACACTTAGATTAGAGATCTAAGTATTTTTACATTATTCGTATATACTTGCCATGTTTTATCCACCATGAAACATCCCATGTCATCTCATACGCGCATCAGATCTTGCCATGATTGGTTATTTAACTTAATATATGGATGTGATAGTGTCATGCTATGAATCATTCAAATGTGTTAAATTTCTTTAGAAATTTACATTTGTTGTATGCCATGTTCATATAGATGCATTGATTTAAATTCCTTACAATTAAGGGTAAATAATATTATTTGACATTTATGTAGGATGATCAAATAAATATGCTTAGATAAAAATGCATGATTCTATAGTTAGGAAGAATCATTTTACTTCTCACAATAACCATAGAATGACTTGTGCGTGTATGAGACATAAGTGTGATGATAAGATGATGAGCCAAGTTCAAGGTGCTGGCATGGTACATCTAAATGAGGTGTCATTAAATTAGATCGTGTTGATTAATCATAGGAAAGATAGTGTATAAGTTATGTGTATTTAGCTCATAGATTATGGTTGGAAATTGATTTTGAATAACATTTTAAAATTATTTTGAAAAATCTTGATAAACTTTATTTGTTGATAGAAATCACCATTAATAATGTTTATATTAAAGTTAAAGTGAACATTGAAATGTTTAATAGTTTTTAACTGTTATTTAAAAATAGAGGTATTGGTTAAGATCGAAGGAATTTTGATATCTCTACAATGTTATCATATTGTCCACTTTGGATCTAAGTCCTCGTGGTTTTGTTTTTGGACTTTGCTCAAAATGTCTCATATCAATGGTTTTTAATATGAGACTTGGTTTGTAATCTTGCAACCCCAACAATCCCCCCTTAAATGAAGAACCATAAGCCCCTTTAAGTGGAAAGCCTATCTGTTTGACGTGCAATCCTCGATCTGCCTTCAGTCTAACCGACTTACTAGGTCTTTCTTGTTTAGCCACAACTAAGGCTTCTCTGCCTGACTGTCCTCCATGACTTCCTGCTTGATGTCTGGTTCTCTTGATCCGAATATGGGAGCTCCCATTTTGTTCGAGGTTAATATTATACTCATATGACTTGATTAGATTATAACTCGTGCATAGTTAGCTGTTAGACTTTTTGACAAATCGGACTATGATACCAATTGTTAAGATCGAAGAAACTTGACATAATTGGTTAGATCACTCAACTAACCTAACTTTAACCTTAATCATATATCAAAACTCTGGTTTAAATGTTGTGCACCCAACACCAATAATCATCCCTTTTGTGATAGTATTGAAACTAAGTTAAAGCAAAGTAGTCAATCCCGTATCGCGGCGCGTCGCGACCGACCTCAAAAACGCTATAGCGGTATAGCGGATAGCGGGATGACCGCTATTTAAATATCACTTTTTATACATAAGTACATAACACATATAAATGTTCAAATAAAAAAATCCACAATTAAACTCAATCATCTAATAATTTAAAGGCACATCATATTCATATCATACTCTAAAATCATCATCATGTATTCATGTTAATGTATAAATAAGAGTCATAAGGCCAAGCAAAAAACAAAAGATAATAGTCAAAGCTAGTTCTCATTCCCAAAAGGCCAAAACTATTTAAATTTCTTGGACTATAAAAACTAAAAACATTCTTTCCACTCAGACAATGATCAATCATCATCATCATAATCTCCCACAACCAAGTTATTTTCGTCACTTTCCCCTCCACTAGAACTAGACTTAAAAATCTCTTCATATTGACCCTCATTCTCATCTGACTCTGTTTCCTCCTCTTCATATTCCTCTTCTTGATCTTGCATAGGCTCTTTCCCTTTCTTTCTTGATAACTTAGAAGTCTTTACAGCAATAGTAGGAGTAGGCCTCTTTGATTTTGTAGCAAACCTAGTGTTTTGGAGCGGCTCACTAGGACCTACTGCAATAGAAACATCACCCCATGTCAAACCATCATCATCAAACACTAATTCATCCTCAGCACCTTCCTTGTCCATTTGTCCAACCAACCATTCATTACATTCATCGACATCACGAAGGATAATTGGATCAATCACATCTTTACAATCAAAGCGCTCTTTGAGATTTTGATTGTACCTGACATACACCAAGTCTTGCAACTTTTGATGCTCAAGCTTGCTTCTTTTCTTAGAATGAATCTGTTACATCACTAATTCAAAATTCAATTAGACACTAAATGAAACTTTGTAAAGAAGAATAATGTGAAATGTGATAACTAATAATATTTACTTACATGCTCAAAGATGCTCTAATTTCGCTCACATCCTGATGAACTACAAGTCAAACTTAGCACCTTGATAGCAAATTTCTGTAATGTAGGAGTGGATGATCCATAATTCCTCTACCATTCCGCTGTGATTGAAAGTCAATTAATTAACATTGCTATTTGACATTTGCTATGTTTATCGATAATCAATAATGAAATATTGAATACATGTATATTTTAAACTCTTACCGGGAGCAAGTGTGTTCCTATGTTTTCTTGCAAACTTTGATCCAAACACCCGATCAACCCTCTTGTAATAAGGTAACTCCAATACAATCTTGTCAGTTTCCTCTTCATCTCTAACTAATCTCTCAATACATTTATAGAGTCCTAGCATCACTTCTTCATCAAACTCCATCAATTTGTTGCTATAATAAAACTCCGGGTTTAGAAAATGGCCAACTGCATGCAATGGATGACGAAGTTGTGACTCCCATCTTCTATCAATAATAGCAAAAACATCCTTGTACAACACTTCTTTTTCTTTGAAAACTTGTTGAATAGTTTCCTTGACCCGATTCATTGCTTCATAGATATATCCCATGACAGACTTTTTCTCATTATCAACAAGCCTAAGGACATTGAAAATTGACCCCATAACCATAATACAATATTGCACATCATTCCAAAATGAAGCTACCAATACAATATCACTTGCCCTCTTTCCCTTTACTTCTTTGGCTGACTTGGACTTCAACCACTCCTCTGAAGTGAACATCCTCCTAAGGTTGTGCTTCTGTTTGAACAACCTTTGCAAGGTAAGAAAGGTCGTAGCAAACCTTGTCACTCCATGCCTGACCAATTCCATCTTGTTAGTGAACTTTCTCATAATGTTCAAGGCCAATGTGTGGTTGTAGATGAAACCCACAAGATTTATTCCTCTTGAGATTGTCTTCTTAACTCGAGGAAGCTTTCCAATGTCCTCCAATATCAAGTCCATACAATGTGCAGCACATGGAGTCCAAAAGAGATTCTTCCTCTTAGCTTCAAGTAGTTTGCCTAAGAAGAATCACCTTAAATGAAACTAGTTAAGTGACCAATAATCAAAACAAGTAAAAAAAGACAATTAGACTAAGTTAGCAATTCTTATCGGCCAAGACATAATTACTTCCATTGTCAGATACCACCTGAACAATATTTTGTTCTCCAATCTCTTCCACAAACGTATCCAACAACTAAAATACTTTTTCTCCCGTCTTCATGTAAGCAAAAGCATCAACACTTCTCACAAACATTGTCCCTTCTGGACAATTCACCATGAAATTGATTAAGGTCTTATTCTTCTTATCCGTCCAAGCATCTGACATAATTGTGCATCCAAATTGCACCCATTGATCCTTATGGCTCTTTAGCATGTCTTTCGTAAATTCCAACTCCTTTTTAAGCAAGGTTGTAAAAATCGCTAGGCGGTAGTCGGGCGGAGGACTATCGCCTAGGGCCTAGTCGGCGCTAGGCGGCACTAGGCGGCATTAGGCAGCACCACGGTGGGGTGCCGCCTAGCGCCTAGGCGGTCGCCTAGGCCGACTTTTACAACAATGTTTTTAAGGAGTGGAACTCTCAACTCATGATAACTTGGAGCCTTAAGATGTGGACCATAGTTTCCAACAACTTCAAGCATCATCTTGAAGCTTTTTGACCTTGCAACGTTGAATGCAATCCCATTCCTATAAAAAAATCGAGCAATATATTCGATGGTTCTTTCCCTTGCCTCTTTATCACAAGCATCATTGATGCTTGTTTGCCTATGAGCCTTTCCAAGTTTCATTTGTGCTTCACGATTTTTCAAAAGAAGCAAATCCATGGGGCCGCCTTTCACATTATATCCTTTCTTGGGTGGCCTAAAAAAAGACTCAGCTGTTAATGAAGGTTTCTTCCCACTTCTAATTTGATGAATTTCTCGTACTTCCTCTAGCTCATCTTCATCTTCTTGCATCTCTGCTAAATATGCTTCCTTCAAAGCATTTTTCTTCTCTAAAGCTTCTTTAAAAAGCTGTTTTACATCTGGGGGAACCTTTCTACAATAATCAACATCCCCCTTCACACACATTTGGTATCTTTTGGCTCTAGTGATTCCACCCGTAGTCACTTTTCCACAAAAATCACAAGTAACACTCTTCCTATTATTAATATCTTTCAAACTATTCCATTTCCATGCAATGTCAATATTATCACTAGTGGGTTTCACTAAACCATGTGAAGATGGAGCAGCTCCTTGTGATGACGTCGTCGCCGCCATGACTAGAACTTAGAAATCTGAAACAAATAGAAATATAAAATAAAATAGGGGAATGACAAGAGGAATAGAGGATAGGACAATGAGGAATAAAAGAAAAAAGAAATGCAAGGGCTAAAGCCCTAAAGTTTGAGCACTAAATACTAATGAAACAAAAGTTGGAATCGCCACTGCAAGAGACAGAATCTGTCCAAAAAAAACAAAAGTTGAAATCTATCCAAAATGAAAAAAAAACAAAGGACAGAATCTGTCCAAAAAAAAAAAAGAAAAAATGGAAAAAAGAGAGGAGAGAATCTGCTGCAAGAAAGAAAAAAAGAAAAACAAAAGTTGGAACGCAACTGGAATCAGGAAAAAAAACTGGAATCAGGAGAATAGAAGAAAATAGAGTAGCGACAATGGAGAATAGAGGAAAGAAAGAAAATAGAGAAAGGAATAAGGATTTAAGAGTCACCTGCAATGGAAAGTAGCTGCCGGAATCGTCGCTGGAATCAGGAGGTTACCGTCTCCAGAATCGCCGCCGGAATCGACGCCACTGGGAAGAAACAGGAGAAGTCGGCAGTAGCAAAAGCAGGGGAAAAACAACAGTAATAGGTTAAAAAACAGAGTTTATTTTTACCACACATAGTCTTTTTTACCCCTAGGTCAAAGCACATGGGCGGCCTGGCGCGACGAGCGCGATTGGAAGCGCGACGTGACGCGTGCAATAGGCGCGCGATTGGTGCGATTTCTTCCCGCACCGCGACGCCCAGCGTGGAGCGGCGTCCTGCCGCGACGCTCCGCGACGGCGCGATCGCGCGCTATCGACTATTCTGAGTTAAAGTTAGTAAATAATAATCAAAATGTATATTATAATTTGAATTTATATTCAATATATGAAATAAACCAATAGGGTTAGTGTTGACAAATGAAATATAACTCCCCTTAATCAGATAAGAAATAAATTTGAGAAGTTAATTAAAAATTATATTTTAACCCTTTACCTTTCTTTTTTTTTATATATATAAAAAATGAGTTAAATCATAAATATAGAACAAATAAAGGAATGAAAATTGTATATAGTCAAGTGTAAAAATAAATTAGGTATATAAATTGATAATTGATTTGCAATTATAAACAAAGTTCAAGTCAAACCCAAGTTAATGATAAGTCAAACTACAAGTAACATAGTCAATAAGTAGGTCAACCATTAAGCATAAATTTAACTACTAGATCCAATATAAAGGTTATTCAAGTATGTTTAACTAGTAAATGCTTAAAATAATGAACAAACTTACTTAAGTTTAGAAGCATTTTGAATAGCTAGATAAACTATCTTTAATCAATTAAGCTTTAATGACATTAAATCTTTAAGTAAATAAGCTTCAATAATATTAGATAAGTGATGAATTAATAAGCTTGAATTTTAGTCAAGGAAGCTTAACAACTTTGAAATCTACAGTAGAATTGAAAGTAAGTAAAGTAAAAATATTTAGTAATCAAGTAGTAATTGCAAATAGAGTGGTCAACATAAGTAATATTGAAAACATTCTCTAAGTCAACATAAAGGTTAAAAACTAGTAAACTAAAAGTCATTACAAGTCAATGCGAGTTCATATAAGTCAAGTCTAAGAATTAATCAAGCATTAGACTTACAACAAAGAAGGATTTAATGACTTAGGTTATAAATGATAATTAACCTGACTTGAATAATTAATTTGCTTTTGAATGGCCATGTAAGTATCGATAAGTAAGCTTCAAGCAATAGACTTAGAATCGTCTCAAGTAGGCTCAAATATCTAGTAAGTCAAAACATGATTAGCTTTTCATGTAAATTTCATGTAAACTTGACGGTCAAAATCACAATACAATACTTGTAGGCATGAATATCAATTTGAACAAGCAAGCATTAATGAATGAGTAGGTGAGTAAACACTTATGCATTAGGATAAAGCAAGTCGACAAGTAATATAAGTTTTGACATGTGTGTTTTGCTTTGAATAAGTGAATAAATAAGCAAGCTTTTAAGTGAGATCAAGTAGGTAAGTAGCTTTGAAATTAAATGCGGTTAACTAATAATAGCAAAATCACAAATCTTGACAAATAAGGTAGATATCAACATCTTAACTTTAAAGAATTTATTACATAGTAAAAATAAGTCAAACTAGCTAAACCTAATAAAACCTAAATTCTAGTCTAAATAGAACTGAAGGTTAGCTCCCCCTAAATTGGAAGTTTATTTCTTTCCGTCTAATAGTTTTTATCTTCTCCTAGGTTTTAGCTAGAGATAACATGAATTGAATCCATATAATGAATATGATATTTGAGGATTTAATATGGACTATATCCGAAATGGTTATGACTTAATTTCTTATTTTGTTCAAAATATTCTCTAGTTGTGTCATAGGGTACTTGTGTGAGTAATAAGCTAGGTTAAGTGTGCACATGCCATTTGTCTTAATTCCTAATAAGGTTAAGTTTTATTCTTCAATTTACTTAATTAGAGAACATTTTATTTTATAGTTAGTATCACACATCTTATGCTAAGAAAATTAGACAAGGAATTTTCAATATATAAATTCAAATTTAAAGGGATGTTACCTAACTCAATTACCTTTAACTTGCCTTGTCTGATTTATGACTTGGTTTTAGATTTTGATTTAGGCTCAAATTCTGACTCAGGTTCAGCTTCTGTTGAGTCCTTAGAATCTGACTGAGCTATGAGTGTAGTGCAACAAACTTGTCTTGATTTAGACTCTTCATTTTCTGTATTTAGCTTTTCCAAAGCTCGTTTGCATCTCTAAATAGTCCAACTATCTCAAGTTGAACTTGAGTTAGACCACAAAGAATTATGGTAGCTGCTTTTGAATTTGCGGGCTGTTTGCTTCATGCTATTTGTCCATGATCCTGCATAGCTCACCTTTTGTGTCTCTTGGCAAGTTGGTTTCATTTTGGATACTCATTCTGGTCAGTTTTAAGAATGTCTTCCATCTTTCTCCGCTAATTGGCAAAACATTTGCCATCGAAGAAAAAAAGGCGGGTTGTGTTTCTCAAAAGCAAATTTGTTCAAGTTGTATTAAAGTCTATGACAAGAGATGAGCTTGGTTTGAGTTTAGTATGATTGTAAATAGGGTTTGGATTTGGGTATGAGCCAGGCTTGGATTATTAATCAATTAATTATTTGTTCCATTCTCAAATCACAAAGTTCGCTCTATGTTAGATTCAGGTTTTATTTTGGGCTAATTGAGCAAAGTTTCTGAAATTAACTTCTAGGTTGTGGTGACCAGGGGTTTTCTTGAGTATTGGAATAACGACTACTTCCTAAGACAGTCTTTTTAAAAAACATGAGCTAAATCAACTTTAATGCAATGCATAAGTCTAACTAGTTTAGAGTAAGGCGAGTTAACTTCTACTAGTTCCACTTAACTAGATGCACCAGGTAGGGTACTCCTTATCCAACCTAGATATTCACCTAACTAGGCTTTCCTAGCGTATTATCAGCTTAACCCACTCTGATATCAAATTGTAGGATCGAACTTGATGCTAGAGGGGGGTGAACTAGTAAATAAAATAGTTGAATCAATGAAAATTAGCACAATGGAAATAAAATTTATTTAGACCGATTCAATTAACACAAAATACAAGTTGATCAATCAAATGTATAGACACACAACAGTTATAAAATTTTTATTTCTATTTTTTTTAATTGGAGAAACCTTATAAAAAGGAATCTAAAAGTTTAAGCACAATAAAACAAATAAGGCAACACTAAAATAAATGAAAATGTTACTCTATGTATTGCCGATCATAAATGAAACACACATTGCAGCGTGTCATAGAACGGAAGGTGAATGAGCATATAGAGCATGAGAACAAGAGTGAATTCTATGTAGATGAGTGATTTTCAAGATTTGCCTCAAAACTCCTTATATGGGACTCCTCCAGTCGCCTGGAGCCTTCCCGGCCATCTGTATTCATGCTGACGTGGCTACAACTTCTTCTTGGTCGTCGATCGCCCGCTAGGAAACCTTTATTTATTCTTTGACATAAGAAGTAGGGTGTTAGACCAATTGGCTAGCCTAGTTAAATATATAGTCAAATATCAAAAAGGAGAGATTGGTGTCGCAATTGACCTTTGGTCAAAGTTGACTAAGCTCGAGTTAGGTTTCAATGTTTGATCAATATGTTTATTGATGAGAGAGATGTTAAGGATTTTGTTGGTGAGGGAGATTGTTGGTTCAATCGACCTCAAGTCAATTGACAAAGTTGAGTTTTTATGTGAGAGAGATGTCCAAGTAGGTCATGGTTGATCGGACACTTGTAGTCGGAAGTCTAACAAAGAGTTGACAAATGAAGAAGTTTAAGTGGGTCACGATTGATCGGACACTTAGTAGTTGAAAGTCCAATAGGGACTTGGCAAATACGAAGTCTAAGTGAGTTACGGTTAATTGGACACTTGGCGGTTGGAAATTCAATGAGGAGTTGGCAAAGGTGAAGTCCAAGTGGGTCATGAAGAATCGAACAATTGACATGAGATGTGAAGTCCAAGTAAGCTAAGGTTTACCGAACACTTGGCAATGAGAGAAGTCTAAATAGATTAAGGAGGCGATAATGATGAAGTCTCAACAAGACAAGGTTGATCGGATGCTAAACAGTGGTGAAGTCCCGGCATATCAAAGTTGATCAAATGTTAAGTAACAATTAAGGCTAATCTAATACCAGACAATGTGAGAATTTAACCTTGGTAAGGCTGAAATAGAGGTATTAATTGGTTGCTAGGGAGTAACAATTGACTACTCCATAGGAGCAATCGACTAATGGTATTGTTACAATGAACAAAAAGTTTCTAGGTCGAGCTGGGAATTCAATTGATCATCATCAGTCAATTGATGGAGATGATCACTCAATTGATAATACTATTGCAACGAACAGAATATTTTGAACTTGGTTGCGACACTCAACTTATGCGGTAACAATTGACTAATGATGAATAACAATTCACTCTTGTGGCCAATGTTGTGTTGGGAAGAGCCGTTCTGCAGGAGCAATGTTCAAATTTTAAAAGAGCAATCGACTGATGCTAGCTAACATTCGACTGCTGGGCAGTCTTCAATCACAATAGCAATCCTATAAAGAAGGATTTAGTGGAAGATTTGAGATGCCAATTCTTAGGGGTTTTGGAAGAGAGTGCTGTTGCATTTTCACACTTTCAAGAAGCAATCCAAAGCAACTGTACAACGAGCAAAGCAAAGATCTCATAGTTTTCTTTCATTGTTTTGTATTCGTATTTTTGTATTCATATATTGCTTGTCAGAATTAAGTTCTATAAGAGATTTCTTCGTCTTCGAAAGGTCTCTGACAAGGAGAAAGGTAGTGGTGTTACTCCTAAGACTCTAAGCCATGGAGTAGGGACCGGGGTTTTGGACTATATAAAAATCCGAGATGTTGTGCTTGTGTTTTGAGTTTATATTATTTGTATTTTCCGCCTCATGTTTAACTCGTTGTAGATGCGCACAACCAATGGTGAATGGTGAATCGCTATTTACCTCCTTCTAGCGTCATCACTGGTCCAAACATGACAATGATTTTGTGTTTCGTGTATGAATGTAGTGTTTTTCTGGGTATTGAGGTGTAAGAAGGATGATTTTTGAAGGAATATTATAAAATATTTTTGAGGGGATCATTGAGAATTGAGGGAGCAACCATTTTTTTCCCCTTTTTTTAGAATTGGTATGGGAGGGTGGTACTCAAATCAAGGAGACATTTGAGGGTGGTACTCATAGTAAGGAGACACTTGCAAATTACAATAGAGTTTTCCTCTCCTTGATGTTGTGCTCCTTGCATACTCGCCAAATAGGCCACATAAATCTGATAAAATTTCTAGGAGTTGCAACGAGCTGCTATAAGGATCTTTGGGATATTGAGATGAGTCATTATAAGGACTTCAATATCAACTTATGAAGGGTTAGAACTATAAGTCATGGTAACTTATCGTAA
>JAGFNQ010010608.1:0-55435 GCA_024364735.1 Boesenbergia rotunda
GCAGTCTGACGCCTGATTGTTGGTTTTGGTGTTGACACGATTTTAGTTTAGGTGGATGATTATGATTATGATTAAGTCCTGATCGGGATCAGGCATGGTATGGAAAATCCTAGCTTGGAGGGCTAGGCGTTGGAAAATCCTAACCTGGAGGGTTAGGTGTTGAAAATCCTAGCTTGAAGGGCTAGGTGTGTGAAAAGTCCTAATTCGGAAGAGGTGGGTGAAAAGTCCTAGCTTGGAGGGCTAGGTGAAAAGTCCTAACTTGGAGGGTTAGGTGCAAATTCCCATCTTGGAGAATTAGGTGAAAAAGTCCTGGCTTGGAGGGTCAGGTCCTAGCTTGGAGGGCTAGGTTTGGAAAGTCCTAATCCGGAAGAGTTGGGTGAAAAGTCCTAGCTTGGAGGGCTAGGTGAAAAGTCCTAACATGGAGGGTTAGGTGCAAATTCCCAACTTGGAGGGTTAGGTGAAAAATCCTTAGCTTGGAGGGCTAAGGTGGATGAAACCCTAGCTTGGAGGGCTAGGTTGGAGCCCCTGGATCGGTCTGGTGACCGATCAGGGAGTTGGCACGGTGCTCTTTCGTGGATCGGTCTGGTGACCGATCCAGCGATGACTGATCGATCTGGTGACCGATCCAGCGATGACTGATCGGTCTGGTGACCGATCAGGGAGTATGCGTTTCACCCATTGCTTGGCTCCTGATCAGTCTGGTGACCGATCAGGGAGCAAACAGTGAGGTTGAGTTCCCTTGCTGATCTGCTCCTGATCGGTCTGGTGACCGATCATGATCACTGTGCAGATCGTTCTGGAGAACGATCCAGCGTCGCAGGTTCCTCCCTATGATCGATCAGGACGGAGCCTGATCGGTCTGGTCACGACCTGATCGGTCTGGTGACCGATCAGGAGGTTTCCTGATCGGTCCGGTGATCGATTAGGAGGTCTGGACTGCGAAGCTAAGAAATTGCCCGATAAAGGGGTGGATCGGTCGGGTGATCGATCCACAACCTGAGATCGGTCTGGTGATCGATCCAGAAGAGTCCCAAAGAAATCGCGATTTCTAATCGAGCATTGGGGACTGATCAGGACGGAGCCTGATCGGTCTGGACCCAGCCTGATCGGTCTGGTGACCGATCAGGAGGCTCTCTGATCGGTCCGGTGACCGATCACTTTAATTTAAAATGCACTGTCAGACGCTCTGATCGCGTCTGAACGTATCCGATTCTCTGCGCTTAACGTCTGATATATGATTTGCTGCTTGATATGCTGCTCTAACACTCTGATTAAGCTGCAGGTGACAGGGGAGGATTCAAACACTCAAGGAGAAGTCAATGGAGGCTTTCCTTGGAGCAGGTTTGTCCGTTTTCCATCTCAGGTTGCAACTGCTGGAGCTGCAGACTGGAGCTGCTGACTGGAGCTTGGCTGAGGGGAGCTCAGGAAGTCCAGGAAGGGCTCAGTGGTAGCTGGCGTTGGCAGAGAAGCAACTGGAGGCTGTAGGAGATGCTGTCACCTGGTGCTGAGTGGAGAAACAAAAGGGTGGAAGAAGGGTTCGTTGAAGTAGAGATTGATTTCTAGTCTTTGTGAACAAAGTTCTTGCTGCGCCCTTGTGTTCTCCACATCTAGCTTGCGTGTTCTGAAGTTTCATCACCTTGAGCAAGCTACTGCAATCTTGAAGCAATCATCCATTACTTGAGCGCTTGAAGGAGAGAACAAGTGGCTTGGAGTCCGACAGCGGGAAGACACGAGGAAGGGTTTCTTGCGTGAGATCGCCGCTGGGTGGAGCTCAGGAAAGCTTGCTGTGTTCTTGTCCTTGCTAAGTGTTTGAGTAAGATCCTTCTTGTTGTTTCTTTGTGCTTAAACATATATCTGTGATTGAAACGCTGTGGAGAGGTTTCTCCACCAAGAAGGAGGTTGCTTTTTATCCGGTGATAACCGGGGCTTGATCTGCCGACGATCAAGGGATCACCCACCTTAAGGGCACGCCAAGGAGTAGGGGCAAGTTATCCCCGAACCTTGTAAACCCTCCTTGTTAGCGATCTTGCTAGTTGTGTTTGTTTGCCTTCGTTTTCTGTTTTTGTTTTCTGCACTGCTTTGTTTCCTTTGTTTCTTCCGCTGTGCTACTGATAAGGTTGAGTGCAGAAATTTGATAAGTGCCAAAGGTCAGAGTGATTAGCTATATTCACCCCCCCTCTCTAGCCATCCGGGTTCCAACAAGTGGTATCAGAGCTTGGGGCTCTGTTCACGACTTAACATCCGAGAGTTATCAACAAGATGGCGTTGAGAGAAGGCTTTTCCACCACCCGACCTCCTTTCTTTGATGGCGCTGATTTTCAATATTGGAGATCAAAGATGGAATATTACTTGAAGATGGACATCAATACTTGGTTCGCGCTGAAGGAGGGATTCACCCCTCCTAAGGATGATGAAGGCAAAGAACTCGAATCATGGCGGTGGACTGTCGAACAAACTCGAAAGAGTGAAGCCGACGCGAAGGCGGTTGTCACTCTACAATGCGGCATGAACATAGACCAACTCATCAAGGTTGGTCCTTTCACAAGTGCAAAGGACTTGTGGAACAAGCTCATCGAACTCCATGAGGGCACCCGAGATTCAAGAATCGCTAAGAGGGACTTGTTCCTCAACCAACTCCAAAATCTCTCCATGAAAGAGAATGAAACGGTAAGTGAGCTCCATAGCCGGTTCAAGGAAGTCCTCAATGGACTTCATTCGATTGATGAAAAGGTCGAGAATCGCGACCTTGTGAGGTATGTCTTGAAAGCCTTTCCAAGGAATGCTTTGTGGTAATCCATGGTGGATGCCTACAAAGTATCCAAGGATCTATCCATTGTAAAGTTAG
The DNA here is from genome assembly GCA_024364735.1 of Boesenbergia rotunda. Lineage (NCBI taxonomy): Eukaryota > Viridiplantae > Streptophyta > Magnoliopsida > Zingiberales > Zingiberaceae > Boesenbergia > Boesenbergia rotunda. The sequence goes on from JAGFNQ010010608.1 coordinate 2,846, forward strand.
ATGATCTATTTTGTGAAATGGAATTGCATGAAATGGCTAACAAAAGCCCCAAGGAGAAGGGGATTGCCTTAGTTGCAGGGGATCAATCCAACAAGAAGAAGAAGGAGAAGAGAAGGAGAAGGAAGTCTCTTCATCTTCATCCTCTTCCGAATCCGAGTCCGATTCCGAGGAAGATGGCAGCGGCTCTTCTTCCTCCGAGATGGCGAACTTTGTGAGAAGAATAATGAGAAGGGGTCGACGCTTCAAGAGTAGAGGTAACTCTAGTGACGTTAAACTTAATAAGACTAATGCTTCTTGCTTTGAGTGTAGTAGGAAAGGGCATTTCAAGAATGAATGCCCAAAACTAAAGAAGAAGGAGGAGAAATCCAAAAAGAAAGAAGAAAAATTCAAGAAGAAGAAGAAGGCCTTGAAGGCCACTTGGGATGAGTCATCCTCTAGCTCATCCGATGAAGAGAAGGAGGAGAAGAGCACAAGGCATGTGACACTCATGGCATTGGGAGATCAAGAGAGCAGTGATGAATCTACCAACTCATCAAACGCGGCTTCATTATCTTCGGATGATGAAGAGGTAACTTCTCCCGAACTTGAAAAGTGTTATAGAGCAATTGCATGTTTAACTAGTATGCTTAAGAAGTCAAAAAATAAGGTTAAAGCATTGTAATTAGAAATCGATCAATTGAAATTATCTAGGGATGATAACATTGATGATTTGCATGTTGAATTGCTAGAGGATGAGATTAAGTCTTTGAAACTTGAGGTTCGTGGCTTACCAACAAGGGATTGGTTCGTGGCTTACCAAGCATCAAGTATGAGAAAGATAAACTTTGTGATGCATGTCAGATGGGTAAGCAAACAAAATCTGCACATAAAGGTAAAAGCGCTGTAAGTACTTCTACTGCATTAGATTTACTTCACATGGATCTATTTGATTGTAGTACTATCATATCATTGAGTGGAAGTAGATATTGCTTTGTGATTATTGATGATTTCACTAGATATACATGGACTTACTTTTTAAAATATAAGGACCAAACCTTAGATGTTTTCATTTCTTTTTGTAGGAGGGTAGAAAATGAGAAATCATTAACTATTAAGACAATAAGAAGTGATCATGGAGGTAAATTTCAAAATCAAAGGTTTTTGGAATTTTGTCAAGATAGAGGTTATAGACATAAGTTCTCTACTCCTAGAACACCATAACAAAATGGTGTTGTAGAGAGGAAGAACCGTGTACTTCAAGAGGCTGCACGAAGCATGTTTAATGAGTACTCACTCCAGAGTTACTTATGGGCTGAAGCTGTAAATACAGCTTGCTATGTGCAAAACCGGGTCCTCATTCATAGGTTTTTAGGAAAGACTCCCCATGAACTTTGGTTTGAAAAACCACCTACGGTTAAACTCTTTCGGGTGTTTGGTTGTAAGATGTTCAGTCTAAACACCAAGGATCATCTTGGAAAGTTCACGGCGAAGGCTGATGGAGGGATACTAGTCGGGTACTCCCTGGTTAGTAAAGCCTATCGAGTCTATAACAAGAAGCCTAGAATAGTTGAAGAATCTTCTGATGTTGTCTTTGAAGAAATTCCAAAAGTCAATGGTCAACCAGACGATGAAGTCCAATTCGAGCTTAGGAGACTAAGTCTGAATGAAACTCCAAATGTTGTTGATGGTAATGAATCCGATGACGGTGAGCTAGACAATCCATAGATCAGCCGGATCCTGAGGCTGAACTTGTGTCTAGTGAACCCATTCAAGAAGCACCATCAACACCAAGGCAAACTAGATTAGCCTCTAGTCATCCCCAAGACCAAATTGTTGGAGACATCCATCATGGGGTTAGAACTAGATCATTCTTCCGTAATGAAGCTAATGAAGTTGCCATAATTTTCGAAATTGAACCTAGGAAAATTGATGAAGCATTAAATGATCCCGATTGGATCATTGCAATGCAAGAAGAACTAGGTCAATTGGAGAGAAGTCAAGTTTGGGACTTAGTCCCTAGACCTAAGAAGACCACCATCATTGGAACTAAATGGGTCTTCAAAAACAAATTGAACCATAAGGGAGAAATCATTAGAAACAAGACACGCTTAGTAGCCAAGGGCTATAGTCAAGTTGAAGGCCTTGATTATGATGAGACCTATGCTCCCGTGGCACGATTAGAATCCATTCGATTGATGCTTGCATTTGCAGCACATCGCGGCTTCAAGCTATACCAAATGGATGTCAAATCGGCCTTTCTAAATGGTCTAATAAGAGAAGAGGTCTACGTCGAACAACCATCGGGGTTTGAGAGTTTTGAATTTCCAAACAACGTGTTCAAGCTCAAAAAGGCACTTTATGGCCTTAAACAAGCACCCCGGGCTTGGTATGAGCGGTTGTCGACGTTCTTAATTGAGAAGGATTTCGTTAGAGGCCAAATAGACCCTACACTATTTCTACGAAGAGATGGTGATAATATTTTTTAGCCCAAGTATATGTCGATGATATAATTTGTGGCTCAAACAATAAGGGCTATTTAAATGAATTCATTGGACACATGGAGAGTGAGTTTGAAATGAGTCTAGTGGGAGAGTTGACTTTCTTCGTTGGACTTGAAATCAAGCAAATTCGCGATGATATCCATGTGTACCAATCAAAGTATACACAAGAAATACTTCAAAAATTCAATATGAGTGATTCAAAAGAGGCAACCACTCCCATGGTCACAAACACAAGATTAGACAATGATGAGAGTGGTAAACTCGTTGATTTAACTCAATATCGAAGCATGATAGGTAGTTTGCTATACCTCACAGCTAGTTGACCGGATATTCTATTTGCTATAGGTATGTGCGCTAGGTATCAAGTTTGTGCCAAGGAATCTCACTTAATCGCTGTTAAGCAAATTTTGAGGCATCTCAAAGGCACAATTGGAGTTGGTCTATGGTACTCCCGTACCGAATCATTTGATTTAATTGGCTATATGGATTCCAACTACGCTGGATGTAAGTTGGACCGGAAGAGCACAAGTGGGGGTTGCCAATTCTTAGGTTCGTCCTTAGTAAGTTGGTCAAGTCGGAAGCAACATTGTGTTGCTCTCTCCACGACCGAGGCAGAGTATATTGCTATGAGAGAGAGCATATCACAATTGTTGTGGATGATACATACTTTAGAGGACTATGGTTTGAGTTACAAGGGTGTGCAAGTGTTATGTGATAACATTAGCACAATTAACCTAACGAAGAATCCAGTCCATCATTCTAGGACCAAACACATTGAGGTACGTCACCACTTCATTAGGGATCATGTAGCTAGGGGATATATTGTACTCTCGCATGTAGAGTCCAAATCAAACTTAGCTGACATTTTCACTAAACCACTCCCCGAAAATGAATTTAGTTTTCTAAGACGGGAGTTGGGAATGTGTCGCGCTTCATGAATTTCAAAATGCATTCAAACCCTTCATGATTATTTCAAAATTGTTGGGAAACAATTGGGTAACTTTGGGGACATCTCACACGAACTATAAGGTTTAACAAAACGTTTTTGTTTGCTAGATATGGGGTGAGATGTTAGGATCAACTAAATTTCTCAAAATGTCAATGCATCCCTTGAGAAATTAAGTTGACGAGATAATAATCACTTCGGTGACCAAGTATGGGGAAAACCATTGCATAACATATGTGTATATGGCTCCATGATCATACTTGGACATTCCAATCAAGGCAACTTGATTGGAAACCTGAATTTGATACAAACTTAGTTGAAATTGCTTGAATGATTGTTGATTGAGTTTGACTCCATTTGGATGGATCAAAGTGATTGTTGAACATATAAGGACTTTTGATCCTTGTTCAGGGATCAATTTTAGTCATGAGATCATGTCCAAGTTCGATAAACTTTATCAGATCTCGTTGGAAAGATTCAGAAAATCTAAAACTGAATGTTTCAGATCGTATCAGGGAGTATCAGGAACCCTGATCGGTCACCGGACCGATCTGGCTCCACCCTGTAACGATCGGTCCACAGACCGATCAGTGGGGCATCAGTGACTTTACGAAATTCTGATCAACCTTACTGAGCCAGCCTGGATCGGTCCCCAGACCGATCTGGCACCCTATGGTGATCGGTCCACAGACCGATCAAGGAGCTCACAGGTTTCTCTCCGAACCCTACTGTTTGTGTCCTGATCGATCAGCCGACCGATCAGGAGTGCACCTGATCGGTCGGGTGGTCAGTCCGATCAGGCTATAGCCTAATCGGTCTGGGCGCTATCAGATCGAACGGTGATCCGTTCAAACGCATTAAAGTCTGGTTTGTGGACCGATCCACCAACCAAATAACTTCGCAAAAAACCTCTCGTTGCCGAACCCTAGTGCCGAAACCTCCCACTCGCGCGACCTTGTGTGTGCGAGAGATTCCCAGTGCTTTTGTCTTCCTCTCGTGAGTGTGCGCGTACGGTTCTAAGAGGGTTCTTGCTCTGTCTTCTTCCTGCGTCCTGCGACGTTCTCTTGCTTAGGGGCTTTGCGACCTCTCTTGCGCCGAAAGTTTCTCCTGCACAACCCTCTTCTCTTCAGATTTCAAGAACTTCACTAATGGCACCAAAGTAAGTTCTTGTCTCAGTTTTCCCTTTTTAATCGGTTCATAGATTATGAGTTAACGCTAACCATGTTTTGGGTGTGTTGTGCCGTGATCCTTGTTTTGGCTATGACTTTTGGCCGTGACCCTCTTGATCAAATGCTTCACTTTATGATTATCACTCTATGATCAAATCTTGGTTCCTTGATCCAACTGTGTTCCGTTAATCATTGTGTCTTGATCACGTTCTCTGATTGGGTTTAACCTTACCTTGATCATATTTGTCTATTCCAATCTTTAGAAAGTCTTCTAAGGGTAAAGAAGCTACTGAGGGCAGTTCAAGGGGGAAAACCCCTTCTGCATCTGCGCCCTCCAGAAGGCCTCAGCCTTCTTCTAGCTCCCGGTTCCCAAATGCGGCTTGTGAACAGGCCTTCCAGTCGAGGACCTTCAAATTACTATCCTGCCGATCACCTCAAAGCCTTTGACCGAGATCCGACCCTATCACTGTCTTATGCTCTACGGCATGCACCGCCGGATGGACTTCAATATCATGGAGAGCATCTTCCAGTCCATCCTGTCCTATCGTGAGCCGAGCCGTCGCACGGTCTACATGCCATTTGGTCATGTCATCACTGACTGGCTTATGTCAGTTGGTGTTGATGTCACCAAAGGCAGGACCGTGCCCATGGTCAAACAGGATTGTCGGCTGGGTCGGCGTGCTTTTGCCAAGTCCGGCATTATTATTCGAGAGCGCGATGGGGCCTTAGTATGGAAGGATGGGAGAGGACTTGGTGACCTACCTGGGGGAGCACCACATTTTCAGGCACCACCCGAGGCTGCTGCACTACATGAGGCTCCTGCTGCTGACGCCGAGTATGACTATGAGCCTGACCCAGATCTACGATGGCAGATCTCCGAGCTAGATCGTACCCTCCAGGAGGATATTCATTTGAGGGAGCTCCATCGGGAGGAGACGCGCTCGGATTTCCGTTCCTTTGATCGCCGATTGATCGGCGTAGAGTCTACTGTCTCTGGGGTCCAGGCATTGCAGCAGACTTGGTACGCAGAGTGGCGCCGCCATACATTTCCAGGGGGTGCCCCTTCGGGCAGTGCTGCACCAGGGTCTGTTGATGCCATGATGGATGACCTCATGCACGATGACGACCCCCGCGCTGACGTTTGAGCTTGGATGCCTGCTGCCTCTTCTCATGATCTGTGTACTTGACCGTTTTTGTTCTGTGTGACTTTTGGGTTGTATGCCCCATGACTTGCTTATTGTGGTCTTGCGCCACACGTATCTAGATTTTGATGCATGTGTCTTGCATCGTGTTTTTCTCTGGATGTTTTATGACTTGCTTTTTCTGACTAGGATACATGTTTTGTCCTACTTTAGTATGCTTCTTGTTGATGCTATGATGAGCACTATCTGCATGTTTGTTACACTACCATGATTATGATTATGATGTCATGCTCATATGATACATATGCTTGTTTTGTCATGCCTATATCTTTTTGTCATATGTATTCATATGCTTATCAAAAATCAAATTGTTGTTGTTTTGGGATACCCCTAGGGTTGAGGGGGAGTATGGTTTAAACTTAACAGCCCTTCTAGACCCCTTTTCGGTGTTCGACAAAGGGGGAGAGTGTTGGTTGGTTAAGTTTAGGATGATCATGTTGTAGGGGGAGGATCTGGATTCCCCTATGATTCTAAATTTGGAAAACTTGATTGAGAATCCCTAAACTTAAAATCGGGTTGTCAAACAACAAAAAGGGGGAGATTGTTGATACAGTCTGGCCCTGATTGTTGTTTTGGTGTTGACACCGATTTTAGTTTAGGTGGATGATTATTGATTATGATTAAGTCCTAATCGGGGATCAGGCATGGTATGGAAAATCCTAGCTTGGAGGGCTAGGTGTTGGAAAATCCTAACCTGGAGGGTTAGGTGTTGAAAATCCTAGCTTGAAGGCCTAGGTGTGTGAAAAGTCCTAATTTGGAAGAGGTGGATGAAGAGTCCTAGCTTGGAGGGCTAAGTGAAAAGTCCTAACTTGGAGGGTTAGGTGCAAATTCCCATCTTGGAGAATTAGGTGAAAAAGTCCTAGCTTGGAGGGTCAGGTCCTAGCTTGGAGGGCTAGGTTTGGAAAGTCCTAATCCGGAAGAGTTGGGTGAAAAGTCCTAGCTTGGAGGGCTAGGTGAAAAGTCCTAACTTGGAGGGTTAGGTGCAAATTCCCAACTTGGAGGGTTAGGTGAAAAATCCTTAGCTTGGAGGGCTAAGGTGGATGAAACCCTAGCTTGGAGGGCTAGGTTGGAGCCCCTAGATTGGTCTGGTGACCGATCAGGGAGTTGGCACGGTGCTCTTTCGTGGATCGGTCTGGTGACCGATCCAGCGATGACTGATCGGTCTGGTGACCGATCAGGGAGTATGCGTTTTACCCATTGCTTGGCTCTTGATCGGTCTGGTGACCGATCAGGGAGCAAACAGTGAGGTTGAGTTCCCTTGCTGATCTGCTCCTGATCGGTCTGGTGACCGATCAGGATCACTGTGCAGATCGTTCTGGAGAACGATCCAGTGTCGCAGGTTCCTCCCTATGATCGATCAGGACGGAGCCTGATCGGTCTGGTCACGACCTGATCGGTCTGGTGACCGATCAGGAGGTTTCCTGATCGGTCCGGTGATCGATCAGGAGGTTTCCTGATCGGTCCGGTGATCGATCAGGAGGTCTGGACTGCGAAGCTCAGAAATCGCCCGATAAAGGGGTGGATCGGTCGGGTGATCGATCCACAACCTGGGATCGGTCTGGTGCTCGATCTAGGAGAGTCCCAAAGAAATCGCGATTTCTAATCGAGCGTTGGGGACCGATCAGGACGGAGCCTGATCGGTCTGGACCCAGCCTGATCGGTCTGGTGACCGATCAGGAGTCTCTCTGATCGGTCCGGTGACCGATCACTTTAATTTAAAATGCACTGTCAGACGCTCTGATCGCGTCTGAACGTATCCGATTCTCTGCGCTTAACGTCTGATATATGATTTGCTGCTTGATATGCTGCTCTAACACTCTGATTAAGCTGCAGGTGACAGGGGAGGATTCAAACACTCAAGGAGAAGTTAATGGAGGTTTTCCTTGGAGCAGGTTTATCCGTTTTCCATCTCAGGTTGCAACGGCTGGAGTTGCAGACTGGAGCTGCTGACTGGAGCTTGGCTGAGGGGAGCTCAGGAAGTCCAGGAAGGGCTCAGTGGTAGCTGGCGTTGGCAGAGAAGCAGCTGGAGGCTGCAAGAGATGCTGTCACCTGGTGCTAAGTGGAGAAACAAAAGGGTGGAAGAAGGGTTCGTTGAAGTAGAGATTGAGTTCTAGCCTTTGCGAACAAAGTTCTTGCTGCGCCCTTGTGTTCTCCACATCTAGCTTGCGCGTTCTGAAATTTCATCACCTTGAGCAAGCTACTGCAATCTTGAAGCAATCATCCATTACTTGAGCGCTTGAAGGAGAGAACAAGAGGCTTGGAGTCCGACAGCGGGAAGACATGAGGAAGGGTTTCTTGCGTGAGATCGCCGCTGGGTGGAGCTCAGGAAAGCTTGCTGTGTTCTTGTCCTTGCTAAGTGTTTGAGTAAGATCCTTCTTGTTGTTTCTTTGTGCTTAAACATATATCTGTGATTGAAACACTGTGGAGAGGTTTCTCCACCGAGAAGGAGGTTGCTTTCTATCCGGTGAAAACCGGGGCTTGATCTACCGACGATCAAGGGATCGCCCACCTTAAGGGCATGCCAAGGATTAGGGGCAAGTTATCTCCGAACCTTGTAAACCCTCCTTGTTAGCGATCTTGCTAGTTGTGTTTGTTTGCTTTCGTTTTCTGTTTTTGTTTTCTGCACTGCTTTGTTTCCTTTGTTTCTTCCGATGTGCTACTGATAAGGTTGAGTGCAGAAATTTGATAAGTGCCAAAGGTCAGAGTGATTGGCTATATTCACCCCCCCTCTCTAGCCATCCGGGTTCCAACAAGCTCTTCATTGTAAGATCTTCTCTCTAGTGCTCAAGTGTTCAAGCTCCAAGTGGTCTTCTTCCTCCCCAAACCCTAGATTCATCTTGTAAGGAGGAAGAAGGATTGTGACAGATTGTTCTCCACCGAGAAGGAGAAAGACTTAGTCGAAGATTGCCGGGGCATGATCCACCAAAGGATCAAGGGTTCGTCCACCTCAAGGACACGTCGTGGAGTAGGAGCAAGCAATCTCTGAACCACGTAACTGGTAACGTGTTAGCATTAGTTTAATTATTAGTTTAAGCTTCCGTGTGTGCTAACGTTGTAGGGAGAAATCGAATTGGGGTGACCGAGCTATTCACCCCCTCTAGCCGTGCCATCGGTCCCAACATAGTCGAGATGATCACTCGGGTTAAGTTTAACTTGAATCGTGATTTGACCTAATCAAGAAATAATCGCTAATTAAGGCTAATTAGTGGTTATTACTTTTAGGATGGTTCCTACTGGGGTTGTAGCTATATTTAGCTAGTTATCAATTATTTTGGTAACTAATAAATAATGTCCTTTGATATAGAGCATTGACTTATTTCACTGCGGTTTATCTGTACGGGGGTTCTCTTCGCTTAAGAGCACCTATATTGGAGGCGAGTACTATTTATGGAGTATTAGGCATCAAAATTTGGATATTTTGGGAGGAGCAATAATAGACTTTTATTTGTCTTTCCTTTCTATTCAGTGATAGAGAAAAAAAAATCACAAACTTATTCATTCTTTTTCCATTAAATCAAACAAAAATGAGCAATTCCAATTCTATAAGGTTGAATAAAAATTCGATTGACCATTTGTTAGAATTGTTATGCTTAGTGTGTGACTCGTTAATTTTTCTTTAGAGTTAAGAGTTGGGATTAAAAAAAAAAGACTGACCCCTACTTAAACTTAATAAGTTACTTAAACTTAACTTAATAAGTATAATAAAAAAACTAATAACTAACTTATTGCTTCATAATATCAATATCCCAAGAAACAAGTCACTATATGAGATGAGTGGATCAATCATATAGTTGCAGTAAGTTATACCTTTATCTGTCTCTCATTTTTCCTACTTGATACTTGCTGTGTGATCTTTGAGGTGATCACGATTTATTTCCATACGGTCTCGATGCTTGATATTCTTAATCTATAAAATATACATGTATGCATATGAGAATAGGAGTAGTGATATGTCACCTCATACTCTGCATTGGTTGATCACTAGTTATACTTTGCATGTACATCTAATGGTTTATTTTGTAGCTTATGATTTATATTTTAGACTTGTAGTTCTTGGGAGGACTATTAGGTGGGTGTTGCATATGTTAATATCATGCATCATCCTTGCACGGTTGCATAGTTGGTGACCCTTGGCTCTCTTGTGGTTGAGACGGGCCGTTAGTCATCAGGACATGGTTACACAATCACTCATGAGTTAGTGATTATCGTAGTGTGACCAGTTTTGCTCCGTTATGCTCCGCTCAACCACTCATGTGTTCGTGGTTATCGGAGCATGGTAGCAGGCGGGGATCCCTCCTTTGTTGTGTGATACGAGGAGATGAGAGCGATGCTCCCCCATATGACATGGGGTAGGAGTATTGTCTCCGACTTCATCCTGTCTACTCGGCTACTCCGGAGCAGTGGCGACAGAGTGCACGTACAATTGTCATGGTCCTACCCACTCGACCATTTACATATGACATGTACGGTAGCTGGACTAGCATCAGGGGTGATACATGCCACTGAATCATGTGCATACGATGCATGGGATTGCAATTAATTGTGTTTGCCACATTTGATTGAGTTATGATTGCTGTACTTAGATGACATGCACATACAGGAGATATTTTACATTTCATTTGTTGATTTTGCATTTACTCGTGACCACGAGCTTATATAACCTACTACCCCGCAGGTGGGATTGACACTGGAATGTATCGTACATTCAGTATTTTGGTTATGCATATTCTATTATTCCTATGAGATTATATCCGTTTGTTTCTACTTTGCTTGTATAGCTTTTTGGATATCATGCATATCTGATCTATATTACCCGCAGAGTTTACCTGGACTCACCCCCATTTACTTATTTTTTTGTTTCATGATGTTGTTGGGTCCCTTCTTTTCATTTCATTTTCTTTTCATATTGCTGTGCATTTTTCCTCTTATTTGTGGATGTTTGTATTTTGTTTTTTACACACTGCACTCATGGACTTGTATGTGCTATGGTTTTCTGTACATTTTGCGTTATTGACAACCGGAGAGCTACATATTGGTTTTGTTTTGCTGTAGTCGCAATGGTACTTGACTTTGACTATATGTGTGCATGTTTTTACTTTTATTTTTGCTATATATATTCCGGCGGTGTTGGCCGAGATATATGGGGCCTTATAGGTCATGTATATTTGCTTTAAGTTGTTCATCGTACAGGGGAGGTGCTGTCTGATTTTTATCGGACCAGGGGCTCCTCCGGAGGTGTGACATTTGAAGTCATTATTCAAGCTTGGCTTGGTTTATTTTTAATAAACTTGAGATTGATTCATTTAGATGTTATTGAGCTCTTAATTCAAGCTTGGTTTGAACTTAGTTTGAACTTGTCTTGCTTATATGTTATCAAGCTCTCAATTTAACCTTGTTTAACTGTTTGAAACATTTGTTTGTTTGATTGATTATTGAACTTGATAATTTAAACTTATTTATTAATTTAATTTATTTTAATTATTTATTTAGCATGTTGATAATAGTTTTATTAATGAATGTGGTTTGTGAATATTGTTAATATTGTTCACGAACATGTTTATAAATATTGTTCACAAACGTTGTTCACGAACATTAACAAGCTAAACACATATGTGTTCAAACTTGTTTGTTTATTTTATCGAGCCATTCAAGCTTGTTTATTTAATTGATCTTGGATATATTGAATGAACATAAACAAACTCTTATCAAACCGAATACTAAACTTATCCATTTCTTCTTCTAGATATTCCAACTTCACTAGGTTATATATTTCCTCTCCATCTTCTTCCATTAGCCTATCACCTCAAGCAAAGTCTAACTTGAGAGTCGAAGTGGTCTGCTGAGGTCTCCCCAATGCCAATCTAACTCTCTATTGAAGTATGTTTCAGGTTCATTTCATAGCCCTCACTAATATTCTTCGGGGAATGCGCGAATCATCCTGTTCACTGAATGGTGGCTTGACCATCCATAATACTGACCATAACAAATTGGTGTTGTCTGTAAGAACTTTAAGCCAAGATGTTGCGATAGTTAACACTAGAAGAACTATTGACAACTGCGACTCTGTGAGTGAAACAAACCATGTTAGAGCGACGACCATCACCCAAGAAACATCAATGAGATTTTCTACAATGCTTTACAGGTAATACTGCAACAACACCCATTTTTGCAACCGCTAGTAACGGAAGCCCCTCCTCTTGTGATGGGAGCACCTCCTCCTCCAGTTTGTATACCTCCACCCTTCATGGGGGTTTCAACGATCATGATGTCAATCAACAGGGGCACATGCCCTCCCTGATTAAGGTTTGCATGAATTGTGAACAAGAGAAATGCTTCCTCATGACCGCAAAGGAAAAGCTCCTACTTTCAATGAAAGAAGTGTCCAAGGAATGCCCTTCTTCAGAAGAGTTAGCGAGTAAGAATTGCCTCGTCATATCTGACAACTAGGCAAATAAATAGGGTCATCAGACCTAGAAGATAATTTATGTTGCTTCGAGAATGCTTCTTGCTGCACCAGTACATCGATGATGTCAAGTGTTGAGTCTTCCTGACTACTTTGTCAGGTTCAGCTCAATGGTGGTTTAGTCGGTTGGAAGCCTCGTTTATCAGCTCATTCGATGATTTCAAAGCTGCTTTTTTTGCACCAATTTGCCAGCAGCAAGAGGGTATCAGAAAACACCTTTTAACCTATTCACTATGAAGCAGAAGTCTTGGAAATCTCTCCGAGAGTAACTTTAGCGATTCAACTGAGTCATTTAGGACATTCCGTCAATCCCTTCAGAAATCTTAACAAGCGTCTTCTCTCAAGGTCTAGTAGATGAAGATTTCTTCAAATCCTTGGTGAAGAAGCCTCCACTAAACTATGAGAAGTTATTGGAACAGGCCGAGAAATACTTCCACTTTGAGAAAGCGCAATTGGTGTGCAAAGGTGAAGCTATCTTGACCTCTCAATTAGACAAGAAGATTCTTCAACCTCTACCCAAGAACAAAATTCCTCAACCTCCTAGCGCGCTTAGGACTTTCGGATCGACAACAACATTTAGTTTGGTTTATTTAACATATGTACTTAAGCTTTCTATTATTTGTGATTGTAAATAAAACTGTAAGTAGTTTTCCTGCCTTCGAAAAAGTTTCAAAAGGAGAAGATTTAATGGATGGAAGCTTTTTGTACTTAGGTTTTGGACATACTGATCCTAAGGGTTGAAAACCAAGTAAATCTACGTGTCTTTTGCTTTGTATTTTTTTTGTTATATAAAAAGAACAAACACTTCGAGAAGGCGCAACTGGTGTGCAAAGGTGAAGCTATCTCAACCTCTCAAATGGACAAGAAGCTTCTTCAATCTCCACCCAAGAACAAAATTCCTCAACCTCCTAGTGCGCTTAGGACTTTCGGATTGACAACAACATTTAGTTTGGTTTATTTTACATATGTACTTAAGTTTGTTGGAGATCGGTGCGTCGGCTAGGGGGGTGAATAGCGTGTTGCCCCCAATTCAATTATTTCTTCCTACACAGTTAGTTTGCGCAAGCGGAATAATATAAACTAAAACTAAAGCAAAAAGAAGATAAACCAATTTAACGTGGTTAGGAGATAAAGCTTCTATTCCACGACTATCCGTAAGGTGGACGATCTCGATCCGTCGGTGGATGACTCCCCAGAAAAACCTCCGGCTAGCTCGTGTAGCTCCTTGTGGGTGGAGAAACCTCGCCACAATCTGCAATACACACCTGAGCACTTAGACTACTAATTGACCTTTAACCAATGCCAATTTCGTCAACCCTAGCCAGCCAAACCAAGCTTCCTTAAATAGAGCTCGTGGCTGAACTAGTCGCTACTAATCGATTGGTGCCAACACTAGTCGACTGCTCCACCCGAACTCGAACGTTACAACCCAACATTCGAATTCCAGCCGACACCAGTCGACTGCACAGAGGATTAGCCGACTGATCTTTTTGTGCCCAACACCAGTCGACTGCTCCAAGAAGTAGTTGACTGCCCAAACTCTAAACCTAGGGTTTCAACCTTGAGTACAGTCACTCAACACTCATCCTCACCCGACCAACCTAGACCTAGCCTTCTAGCCTCCTCCATCAGCCTTGCCTCCCTTGGATGCCTCTCCATCCTTCACACATTGCCTTCTGGAGTTTCCTTCGACCTCGGTCTTTGTTGTTGGGTCTTCCTTTACCAAGATGCAACTTGGACTTTTTTCCTTCGTACCTGTATCTGCATTTTCACAATGCAATATCAAATAACAATAAACCTACCTGAAACCTTTGCCCAACCATCAAAACCCAAGGTACCTAGATTGCTCCAACAAACCAATTTAACGCAAAGGAAGACAAACCAATTTAACGTGGTTCAGAGATAAAGCTTCTACTCCACGGCTGTCCATAAGGTGGACAATCCCGATTTGTTGGTGGATGACTCCTCGGAAAGACCTCTGACCGACTCGTGTAGCTCCTTGTGGGTTGAGAAACCTCGCCACAATCCGTAACACTCACCTGAGCACTTAGGCTACTAATTGGCCTTTAACCAAAGCAAATTTTGTCATCCCTAGCCAGCCAAACCGAGCTCTCTTAATTAGAGCTCGTGGTTGAACTAGGCGTTACCAGTCGACTAGTGCCAACACCTGTCAACTGCTCCACCCGAACTCGAACGTTACAACCCAATATTCGAATTCCAGCCGACACTCGTTGACTGCACAGAAGATCAGTCGACTGATTTTTCTATATCCAACACCACTCGACTGCTCCAAACAGTAGTCAACTTCCCAAACCCTAAACCTAGGGTTTTAACCCTAAGTACAATCACTCAGCACTCATCCTCGCCCAACCAAACTAGATGGCAAAAAGGCGAATCGCTCACCCCCAGCGCTCCTGCCAGTCACTTAGCACTCATCTTCGCCCAACCAAACTAGACTTAGCCTTGTAGCCTCCTCTATCAGTCTTGCGTCCCTCGGATGCTTCTCCATCCTTCACACTTTGCCTTCTGGAGCTTCCTTTGGCCTCGGTTATCGTTGTCGGGTCTTCCTTTGCCAAGATGCCACTTCGACTTTTCTCCTTCGTACTTGTATTTGCATTCTCACAATGCAATATCAAATATAACAATAAACCTAATTTAAACCTTTGCTCAAATATCAAAATTCAAGGTACCTAGATTGCTTCAACTAAGCTTTCTATTGTTTGTGTTTGTAAATCAAACTGTAAGTGGTTTTCCCGCCTTCGAAAAAGTTTCAAAAAGGAAAAAATTTAGTGGATGGATGCCTTCCATACTTAGGCTTTGGATGTATTGATTTTGAAGGTTGGAAACCAAGTAAATCCACGTGTCTTTTACTTTGTGTTTTTTTGTTATATTTCCACTGTAACTAACTTTCATAAAAAGAACGAACCAAGTTTATCTTTGACTCCTTACAAATAAAAAACAAACATTTTGAAATATAAGTTCATGAGTAGATCCACTCACATTCAAGCCCACACAAATCTTTAGTATATTATCATACTTACACACTTAGCTTCCAACTTATGAAACCACAATTACTAATTTAAACAAGTTGATCAAAAATAAAATATAATGATTTTCACTGACCATAAATGAGGAAGCAACAATTAAGAGTCTCCTTTGAAACTAAAATCTTTTAGATTTGAAATTCTTATTATCATCCCAAAAAAAATCAATCTACTATTATTCTAATGAGTTAGATTTTCTTAAAATATTATTGATCCCAACCCATGTTTATGGGTCTGGCTCATCACGCGGGTAAACGGGCCGATCCTCCTAGCGCCTCGTTAGTGGGGGTCTAGGTCAAAAGTCCCCTGAGGGCCCATCAAATGGGTAGTTCAATCGGCCGATTCAGCCCGGCCTCGACCAGGGAATAATTCTTGAGTCATGGGATGACTGAGCCCCAAAGTTTCACGAAGGCGGGGGCCCGAGTTAGAGGAATCCCGACCAGCGCCCCAAAGCTCCCTTGCAGTGAAGGCCCGAGCGGCGAGGGTGCCGAGCCTTCAGCCGATTCACTCCGGACCCAGTCGGGGTATGGCCGCTCTGGCACGCTTTGGCTCGGGAAGCATAGTTACTCTTGGCAATAATGGCCTTTGGGCCCGGGTTCATTCCCAGCCCCTAGTCAGCACCATCACTCTAAGCCGCCAGTCGGCACTAGCCTTCTAAGCCGCTAGTCGGCACCAGTACTCTATGTCGCCAGTCGGCACTAGCACTCGAGGTTTTGTCATGATCCACAAGAACACCAACTCCTTGACACAGGACTAGTAGAAGAAGTACAGGGTCGGCGCAGATCTGACATCATTCTGGCCTGAATCGCGAGTATCTCGCTGACGCCATGATCTTCCTGCCATTCCCTAGCACCCTATACCCGGACCGCCCATGCCTATGTCAAACCGAGTAGCGCCCGACAGCGCTCGCTCATAGGTTGACAACGCCCCTTTCCTTATTCCGGTATGCGACACAATACTCTGCCACCCTGTTTGTGCCTTACCTTGTCCTCGCATGCGATAAAAGGTGGCAGACCGGGCAGAAGCTGTCAGCTCCCCCAGCTATATAAGCCTCTTCGCTTCTCATCCCCCACGTACGCGCAATAGTATTTTTACTACTGTTCCATTGCTTTTGCTCTTCCACCACCACGGGAGATTGACTTGACCGTCGGAGTGCCTTGCCGGGGACTTTCCCGGCGGGTTTGCTAACAGTCCTTTCCTTGCAGATCAGAGCCAGCCTCAGCAGTTCGTGATCCTTAGGAGACCGCGTGCTCTTGGGAGTCCACCTCACTTCGCGACAGATCAAATTTGGCGCTAGAAGAAGGGCGTTCACCTGATCGGAAGTGAAAGATGGAAGATCCCAACCGAGTCATGATAACTGTCACGCCTGAGGAGTATGAGCTCTTGATGGCTGCTCGAGCTCAGAAGACCCCGCATAGACCTTCACAGGTCGGTAGCCAGGCGCCTAGATTCCCCGAGCTGGCAGCGCACGGGCATTCGGGAGGTCGAGGAAGGCCCGCCCGACCCGAGGGGGGTTTCGTTCCCTTTCCCATGGCTTTTTATAGGGCTCGGGATGACGAAGCCGATTCGATGCCGGCCAAGGCCTCGGCATCCAACCAGATGCACGGGTATCTGGTTGGATGTCGAGGCCTTGGTCGACCCCTCTCCACGCCGAGTACCTTCGGGATGACTTCGCAAAGCCACGAGTTTCGTGTTATCGAGAACTACTAGATTCTCCGAGAACGCGACAAGAAAAACCAGAGAGAAGTAATCACATCGAAAAACTCACTACCAAGGTTGGCCGGAATCACAATTCCGGCGAGAAGGAGGAAGATGACTTGCGCCCAATCCCAAGGTGATGATGGCTGGAGAGGAAGATTGTCCCAACGGAAGAACTTCGTCGCCTCGGTGCTTCTCCTTGTGCTCACGGCAAGAAGAAGGGAGAAGAACCTTATGGCCGGCCAAGAGGAAGAAGGGAGGAGAGGGAGAGAGCCCAGGAAAGAATACTTCGATTATTTTTCAAGCCTTGCCTTGGGTCCTTTATATAGTGGCCTCTCAACCATCAAGCCTCTCAAAAAAGAGACTTATTCCATCATGCCAAGTTTTATCATATTTTAATTCATGATAAAATCGACCAAGTCTCCTTTTTTCTTATGGAATAAATTTTCTTATCATGGTAAATCAATCCATGATTAATTTTATAAAATAAAAATAAACCAATCCATGGTTCATTTTAATTTCTATGAAAAATAAACCAAACCTTGGTTTATTATATAAAAATTTATATCATCCATAATTTTATAAAACAAACCACACTTGGTTTATTTTATAAATTGAACAAAAACTTGGTTCTCTCCCTTTGTTGTGGCCGACCAAGCAAAGAGGATGGAGACCCTCTTTGGCCGACCCATCCAAGCCACGCCCCAATGAATTAAACTTATTTAATTCATCTATTAAGTCTTCAAAAGACTTAGCCATTTTACGCTTCCGATGCGTCTCTGAAAAATTCAGATTTGACTTATCGTTTGGCTTAACCAAACCTAATCTCTCTTGATTGGAAAATCTAATTTTCAACTCGTTTTAAATCCCTCGGATTACTCGTAGTGCGTGTGACTAAATAGACTTTCGATTTATGTTGGTCGTCTATAATTAATCAATTATAGAACGATCATGAGTGACACCTAGTAGTACATCATGATCCCCAATTAATCGAAAGATCAACGGTTGACCTCAGAAACAATTCTGAAACCCTTCAGCAACTATAATGAATCGTGCCCCATTCCCTTCACCATCTTATACCCACTTGGTTCAGGACATGGTCTATGTGTGTCAGTCCCCACTAGGCTGACTACGTCACACCTAACCCAAGTAACGTTTTCTCGTCCTACGGATTCTAATTACTCTCATGTATTTAAGAGATTCATACTCTGAACATGTCATGCTCTGGCCAGAGGCTTCGAGTAACAATCCGATGATAGGCCTCGGGTATACATCTCCTCGCAAGGAGTGGTGAATCCTTTGTAGGCTATTCAAACATCTTCGGGCACTTCGGCTTATACCCAATCATCCTGGGTCCACACCTCCTTGGAGATGTTTGCTTAAGATGTCAAAGTATAAGTCTCCATGACCAAGATGACTTGAACACCGCAAGTCAAAGGAACATCGCACTTAAGCCGCAGTAAGAACTTCACTGACATATCTATATGTAGACTACCATATGAAGTTTTACAGCTAGTCACTCCAATGAACTAGTTCCCTCAACTAGCATTCATGTTTATCTCCGGACATCCCAATGTCACCAGCCAGTGAAAATCAACTGATTAGAGAATAACTCATGCTAGTCTCAACAGAATTGATAGTGTCCGTATTTATCAATTCATCGACTAGGGGCAATTTCAATACTTCACAATTGCACATGTAGAGATAATCACTAGTTGTGAATTCATCACAAATTCTCTCATGCTGTGAATTGTATTGCGGGCATTCAGTAAATGAGTTTAAGATCTCAATCAAATATATAAACATGTATACTCAAATAGTGAATATTTATTTCTTAAAATAAATGATTACAATCATAAGGTGATTGCCTTAAGATATTTTTCTCATATCACTAACAAACTCCCACTTGGCCTAATGCCAATCACTACGGTATCCAATACCACAGGCTCTAACATGACCCTCAAACTTGCTTTGAGTCAAGGCCTTAGTTAAAGGATCCGCTAAATTCCTTTCAGTGGGAATTTTCTCAATTTGTATATCATTCCTACTTATAATCTCTCTGATCAGATGATAGCGGCGAAGCACATGTTTGGATAGCTGATGAGACCTTGGTTCCTTTGCTTGTGCAATAGCTCCATTGTTGTCAACAGTAAACCGGTATTGCTTCATCAATGGTTGGAACCACACCAAGTTCTGAGACAAACTTCTTGATCCAGACTGCTTCCTTTGCTGCTTCCGAAGCTGCAATGTATTCCGCTTCCGTGGTAGAATCCGCTACGGTGTCTTGCTTGGAACTCTTCCAACTTATTGCGCCTCCATTCAAAATAAATACGTATCCGGACTGAGATTTGGAGTCATCCTTATCTGTCTGGAAACTGGCATCTGTATACCCACGTATTACCATATCACCTTCTCCATATATTAGGAACACATCCTTAGTTCTTCTTAAGTACTTGAGTATTGTCTTGACAGCCGCCCAATGATCCATTCCTAGATCAGACTGGTATCTGCTTATGACGCTCAGAGCATACGATACATCGGGCCTAGTACATAACATAACATACATGATAGATCCTATGGCGAATGCATAAGGAATCTTATTCATGCAAATCCTCTCGTCTTCTGTGCGCGGACACATAGACTTCGAAAGGTTGATCCCATGCCTGATGGGAAGGTAACCTTTCTTGGATTCCGACATGCTAAACCTTTCTAGCACTCGGTCTATAAATGTAGACTGCGAAAGACCAAGCAATCGTTTTGATCTATCTCTATAGATTCTAATCCCAAGGATATAGGTTGCTTCTCCCAGGTCTTTCATGGAGAAAGTTTTGGATAACCAAATTTTAACTGACTGTAAGACTGATATATTGTTTCCTATAAGTAATATGTCATCGACATATAACACTAGGAATACGACTGCACTCCCACTAACCTTCTTATACACACAAGGTTCGTTAGGATTTTGTGAGAAATCAAACTCATTGATTGTCTCATCAAAACGGATGTTCCAGCTCCTGGACGCTTGCTTTAATCCATATATGGATCGTCAAAGCTTGCATACTTTGGTTTTATTAACCAATGTAAAACCTTCAGGTTGTATCATGTATACATCCTCAAGCAGGTTTTCATTAAGGAAAGCTGTTTTCACATCCATTTACCATATCTCATAATCATAATGTGCTGCTATGGCCAGGAGCATCCGAATGGATTTAAGCATAGCTACTGGCGAATAGGTTTCGTCATAATCAATTCCTTGTTTCTGACGATATCCTTTTGCCACTAATCTAGCCTTAAAGGTAACAACATTACCTTCCATGTCAGTTTTCTTCTTGAAAACCCACTTGCACCCTATGGGATTAATCCCTTCAGGTGGGTTAACCAAGTCCCATACTTGATTTTCGTACATGGAATCCATTTTCGACTTCATGGCTTCAAGTCATTTATCCCTTTCTGAATTTTTCAGAACATCTTCATAACTGATAGGTTCGTCATTGTTAATGAGTAACACGTCGTTCGATTTACTTATGAGAAATCCGTATCTCTCTGGAATATTGCGTGTTCTATCAGACCTACGAAGAAGTAATGTTGTTTTAGGTTCAACTGATAGCTCATCATTATGAGTTATTGGTTGAGGGTCTAGACTAGGTGTCTCCGTAATGTCCATTGGAGTTTCTTGAACTTCTTCAAGTTCAATGCTACTCCCACTATTTTCTTGTAAAAGAAATTCTTTTTCTAGAAATACAGCATGCCTTGAGACAAACACCTTTTGTTCCAAGGGATGATAGAATTGGTAACCTTTCGTTTCCTTAGGGTATCTAATAAATAGACATTTATCAGACTTAGCATCCAATTTGTCTGATACAGTCCGCTTTATATAAGCAGGACAACCCCATATCTTTAGGTGAGATAGATCTAACCATGTCCATCAAGGTTCGGTTACGCCTCTCAGATACACCATTATACTGTGGTGTATATGGCGGAGTCCATTGAGACAATATCCCATTGTCCCTAAGATAATCTTGAAACTCTTGACTTAAGTATTCACCACCCCGATCGGATCGAAGTATCTTAATACTTTTGCCAAGCTGTTTCTCTACTTCACTTCTGAACTCCTTGAATTTCTCAAAAGCTTCAGATTTGTGTTTCATTAAGAACACATACCCGAATCGTGAGTGATCATCGATAAAGGTAATGAAGTAGCTATAGCCTCCTTGTGCCAGAGTTGACATTGGTCCACATACATCTGTATGTATTAGACCAAGCAATTCTCCCACTGGTTTACCTTTTTCGGAAAAGGGTAATTTGGTCATCTTGCCTTTTAAGCATGATTCACATGTATCAAATGAACCAGGTTCAAATGATTCCAGAATTCCACATCGGTGTAATTTGGTCATCGTTTCTTGCTTACATGGCCAAGTCGACAATGCCACGTATAGGAGTCTATTTGATTATATATTCGAGCACGTTTGTTGCTAACTTCGATATTGAAAACGTCACCGGATAAATCTAACGTGTAGATACCATTGCATAAAGTTCCAGTCCCATAAAGAACACCATTTAAAGTTATGTAACAGCAATTGTTACTAAAAGTTAAATGATAACCCTTTTCATTCAAGCATGAAATAGATACAATGTTCTTTATTAACGAAGGAACAAAATAACAATTATCCAATTCTAAGACAAGTCCAGTAGGGAGCTTTAGCAAATATGTTCCGATGGCAACAGCAACAATCTTTGCTCCATTTCCAACTCGCAAATTCGCTTCTCCCTGACGAGTCTTCTTCTATTCCTTAGCCCCTGTATGTTATTACATATATGTGAGCTACACCCAGTATCAAGTACCCAGGTGTACGAGGAAATAGAGTGACATTCAATAACGAAGATACCTGGAGAGGATGGGGCATCGGATGCCTTCTTCTTCAAGGACTCAAGATAAACCTTGCAGTTTCTTCGCCAGTGACCCTCCTTGCCGTAGTGATGGCAAGTGCCTTTTGGTGCCTTTTCAGTCTTTTTGGCCTTTTTCTTCCTTCCCTTATTTTGTTCTTTGGGCTTCCTCTTAGAACCTTTCTTTGAGGAACCAACTAACATTACCGTCTTCTAATCCTGCTTTACAGAAGGCTCTACAGTCTTCAGCAGGTTAAGCAACTCAGGAATGGTAGTCTCCAGATTGTTCATCCGATAGTTCATCACAAACTGTGAGTAACTCTTGGGCAAACAATGCAGAATTAAGTCAATACTTAGTTAGTGATCCATTGCAAATCCGAGTGTGCCTAGTCGCTCAATGTACCCCAACATTTTCAACACAAACTGTGAAACAGAAGTGCCTTCCTGTATCTTAGAGGTGAAGAGGAGTCTGGAGACCTCAAACCTTTCGGATCTCGCCTGCTCGTCAAACAGCTCATGAAGATGGAAGACGATGGTATGAGCATCCATATGGTCATGCTGCTTTTGTAGCTCAGGTACCATAGCGGCCAGCATGATGCAACTCGCAAGTTCAGAATCGACCACATGTTTCTGATAGGCCACTAACTGGTCTGGAGTTGCATCTTTAGGAGGATGGTTGGGAAGTTGTTCTTCAAGGACATAAGCAAGCTTTTCTGCCTTGAGGACTATCCTCAGGTTTCGAAGCCAGTCCATGAAGTTTGGCCCAGTCAGCTTATTGGTGTCCAAAATGGAATGCAAATTCAGAGAAGACGTGATCAGGTGATTATCCTAGAAATACAAATTGAGGTTATGTGATGAGAATGATAAAGAATGCATCAATATACATTAATTAAATCCTATTTATTTTTCGAATTGAATAACCCTTTTTATCAATTTGGGAGATCGTAGGAACACCTCCAAATAGGTTGATATCCAACCATAGATAAAAACAACCATGGCTAGAGTCCATCAAGTTATTCTTAGCTATGAAGGTGGGTAATTATACTGATTGCATATTATACATATGTAACTATCACATTATGCTATCAACTAATTGAATGTTTGCATAAATCATTGGGTTGTTAACTCATTAACAAGTATGCAACAATACACATAGCACCCAACTGCACCTCTATTTACATCGACCTTGGCTGTGGCACAACAAATTGATGCTCCAAGCTTAAGGCTGACCCATTAATCAAGAAATAGTTGTAATATGGTTGGAGCTCATTCAACCGTTTAGTCAGGCTTGGATGTGTCCAACAACCAAAACTAAGGATTGACCTCTGACTCCAACTATATTAATCATAAACTAATTTCATGGTTTGAACATGTTGAGGTTCAAGCCGGGCATGGATGTGTCCATCAACCCAAACGAGAAACAAAACTCCTGTTCTAACCATATTAATGGAAGGTGTTGGCCTTAATATTTTGTAAGGGGTTTTGGGTCTCATCCTTTTCTTTTATGCACATTCATGACATATAATTATGTCATGCTCTAACGATTTCCTTAATAAAATATGTATGTGACTTAATTTATCAAGTCTCATTAATTGAATTAGGAACCAGATTTCCTAATTCTAATTTCATACTTTATTCAAGGAATTGTTTTTGGGAAACAATTTCCTAAATTATCATAATCAATTTCGGAATTAATATGTTTAAGACTTTGATTTCTCTAAATCAAATCTTATTAAATTAAGAGACAGATTCCCTTAATTCAACCACATATTATTTTCATGAAAATCTTATTTAAGGAAATATACTCTATAGGAAACAATTTTTCTAATTAATTTTGGAGATAATAATATGTAAGAGCATCACCTCATAAATCAAATAAGGAAATTATCGTTTGAGAATCACCTCAAAAATTTTCAAGATTTGATCAAATATTTTATTTATGGAAAATTAATATCAATAACTTAATTTGGACGACTCCCCGAGGCTCAATCCAAAATAAGCATTTGACAGTTTAAATTCAATTTAGGAAATTTAATTATAACAACTAACTTTAAATTGGACGGCTCCCCGAGGCTCAATCCAAAATAAAGAATTTTGTAAATAATTTAATTTCCAATTATGAATTTAAATGCCAATTATTATTCCCATAATTTGTCTAGACTTTCTTGAAAGAAAGTGCCCAAAATTGCGAGCTTTCCATAAATGGAAAGTTTCCAAAATAAAAGGTTTTCAGAATAATTGTAAGTTTCTGGTGTTGGAACCCGGATGGCTAGAGAGGGGGGGTGAATATAGCCAAATACTTGGACTTTAACACTTAGCGAATTTCTGCACTTCGATTTGTCAGTAGCACAGCGGAAGTAGCAAAAACAGAGTATGCAGAAAAATAGAAAACAAAAGCAAACTAACACAACTAGCAAGATCGCTAACAAGGAGGGTTTACAAAGTTCGGGGATAACTTGCCCCTACTCCTTAGCGTGCCCGTAAGGTGGGCGATCCCTTGATCGTCGGCAGATCAAGCCCCGGTGAATACCGGATAGAAAGCAACCTCCTTCTCGGTGGAGTAACCTCTCCACAGCGTTTCAATCAATGATATAGTTTAAGCACAATGAAACATAAGAAAGATCTTACTTATCACTTAGCACAGACAAGAACACAGCAAGCTTCTCCCGAGCTCCACCCAGCGACGATCTCACGCAAGAATCCTTTCTCCGTGTCTTCTCGCTGTTGGACTCAAAGCCTCTTGTTCCTTCCTCCAAGTGCTCAAGCAAGGGACGGTTGCTTCACTGATTACAGATGCTTGCTCAAGATGATGGGATCACAGAACACACAAGCAAGAATGTGGAGAACACAAATGCGCAGCAAGAACTCAAGCCAGAAGAACGTTTCAGCCAACTCTACTCTGCTCTTCTCCTCTACGCCCTTTTATTTCTCCACTGAGCACAGGTGACACCATCTCACAGCAGCCTCCAGCTGCTTACCTGCCAACGCCAGCTACCACTGAGCTCTCCCTGGACTCCCTGAGCTTCCCTCAGCCAAGCTCCAGTCAGCAGCTCCAGTCTGCAGCTCCAGCCGTTGCAACCTGAGATGGAAAACGGACAAACCTGCTCCAAGGAAAGGCCACCTTTGACTCTCCTTGAGTGTTTGAATCCTTCCCTGTCACCTGCAGCTTAATCAGATCATTAGAGCAATATATCATATAGAAAATCAAGCATCAGAGATTAAGCGCAGAGAATCGGATATGTTCAGACGCGATCAGAGTGTCCGACAGTGCATTTTGAATTAAAGTGATCGGTCACCGGACCGATCAGAGAGCCTCCTGATCGGTCACCAGACCGATCAGGATGGGTTCAGACCGATCAGGTTCCGTCCTGATCAGTCCCCAACGCTCAATCAGAAATCGTGATTTCTCTGGGACTCTCCTGGACCGATCACCAGAACGATCCCAGGTTGTGGATCGATCACCAGACCGATCCACCCCTTTGCTGGTCGATTTCTGAGCTTCGCAGTCCAAACCTCCTGATCGGTCACCGGACCGATCAGGGAGCCTCCTGATCGATCAACAGACCAATCAGGTCATGACCAGACCAATCAGGCTCCGTCCTGATCGATCATAGTGAGGAACTCGCGACACTGGATCGTTCTCCATAACGATCTACACAGTGATCCAGATCGGTCACCAGACCGATCAGGAGCAGATCAGCAGGGGAACTCAACCTCACTGTGTGCTCCCTGATCGGTCACCAGACCGATCAGTCATCACTGGATCGGTCACCAGACCGATCCACGAAGGAGCACCGTGCCAACTCCCTGATCGGTCATCAAACCGATCCACGGGCTCCAACCTAGCCCTCCAAGCTAGGGTTTCATCCAACCTAGCCCTCCAAAGCTAGGACCTGACCCTCCAAGCTAGGACCTGACCCTCCAAGCCAGGATTTTTCACCTAACCCTCTAGTTGGGACTTTTCACCTAACCCTCCAAGTTAGGACTTTTCACCTAGCCCTCCAAGCTAGGACTTTTCACCCAACCTTCCGAGTTAGGACTTTTCCACACCTAGCCCTCCAAGCTAGGACCTGACCCTCCAAGTCAGGATTTTTCACCTAACCCTCCAAGTTGGGACTTTTCACCTAACCCTTCAAGTTAGGACTTTTCACCTAGCCCTCCAAGCTAGGAATTTTCACCCAGCCTTTCCGAATTAGGACTTTTCAACACCTAGCCTTCCAAGCTAGGATTTTCCATACCTAACCCTCCAAGCTATGATTTTCTAACACCTAGCCCTCCAAACTAGGATTTTTCATAACATGCCTAATCCCCGATCAGGACTTAACCATAATCATAATCATCAACCTAAACTAAAATCGATGTCAACACCAAAACAACAATCAGGGTTAGACTGCATCAACATCTGGTACAAAGAAAACTTACATTTTTCCAAAATTAGAAAATTTCCAAAATGGGAATTTCCAAAATTGGAAAGTTTCCAAAAATGGAAATTTTTCACAATTATCATATAAGTTCAGAAACAGGGATATTTCAAAAGTTTACGAAATTTCATGATGATTTCTAAACTTTGAAATTCCTAAATCGAAAATTTACCATAATTGGAAAGTTTCCATAATTGGAAAATTTTCTAAAATTGAGATCATGACAAAGTTTTCCGCAAAAACAATTATATGATTATGTCGAACACAAACCTCGGCTCTGATATCACTGTTGGGACCGGGTGTATGTTGACATGGATGCGGGTTCGTAATTTTAAAATTAATTACGTGCAGCGGAAGGTTTAGCATAAATAATTTCTCAAATTATTTAACCACATATCTAAGCATGCAACTTTATCTTGTGTAGACATGATCATATATTTATAATTTTGCAGAAACATAAACTAATTACGTATTACCTCGCGTAACTCGAAGGAAGGGACGAGATCCAACCGTAAGCGTCCCTTGGAAGCTCCGCCTCTATTCGCGTCCACGCCGAGTATCTTCGGGATGACTTCGCAGAGCCACGAGTTTCGTGTTCTCGAGAACTACTAGATTCTCTGAGAACGCGACAAGAAAAACCAAGATAGAAGTAATCACATCGAAAAACTCACTATCAAGTTTGGCCGGAATCACAATTCCGGCGAGAAGGAGGAAGATGACTTGCGCCCAATCCCAAGGTGATGATGGCTGGAGAGGAAGATCGTCCCAACGGAAGAACTTCGTCGCCTCGGTGCTTCTCCTTGTGCTCACGGCAAGAAGAAGGGAGAAGAACCTTGTGGCCGGCCAAGAGGAAGAAGGGAGGAGAGGGAGAGAGCCCAGGCAAGAATACTTCGATTATTTTCCAAGCCTTACCTTGGGTCCTTTGTATAGTGGTGTCTCAACCATCAAGCCTCTCAAAAAAGAGACTTATTCCATCATGCCAAGTTTTATCATATTTTAATTCATGATAAAATCGACCAAGTCTCCTTTTTTTCTTATGGAATAAATTTTCTTATCATGGTAAATCAATCCATGATTGATTTTATAAAATAAAATAAACCAATCCATGGTTCATTTTAATTTCCATGAAAAATAAACCAAACCTTGGTTTATTATATAAAAATTTTTATCATCCATAATTTTATAAAACAAACCACACTTGGTTTATTTTATAAATTGAACCAAAAACTTGGTTCTCTCCCTTTGTTGTGGCCGGCTAAGCAAAGAGGATGGAGACCCTCTTTGGTCGACCCATCCAAGCCACGCCCTAATGAATTAAACTTATTTAATTCATCTATTAAGTCTTCAAAAGATTTAGCCATTTTACGCTTCCGATGCGTCTTTGAAAAATTCAGATTCGACTTATCGTTTGGCTTAACCAAACCTAATCTCTCTTGATTGAAAAATCTAATTTTCAACTCGTTTTAAATCCCTCGGATTACTCGTAGTGCGTGTGACTAAATAGGCTTTCGATTTATGTTGGCCGTCTATAATTAATCAATTATAGAACGATCATGAGTGACACCTAGTAGTACATCATGATCCCCAATTAATCGAAAGATCAACGGTTGACCTCAGAAACAATTCTGAAACCCTTCAGCAGCTATAATGAATCGTGCCCCATTCCCTTCACCATCTTATACCCACTTGGTTCAGGACATGGTCTATGTGTGTCAGTCCCCACTAGGCTGACTACGTCACACCTAGCCCAAGTAACATTTTCTCGTCCTACGGATTCTAATTACTCTCATGTATTTAAGAGATTCATACTCTGAACATGTCATGCTCTGGCCAGAGGCTTCGAGTAACAATCCGACGATAGGCCTCGGGTATACATCTCCTCGCAAGGAGTGGTGAATCCTTTGTAGGCTATTCAAACATTTTCGGGCACTTCGGCTTATACCTAATCATCCTGGGTCCACACCTCCTTGGAGATGCTTGCTTAAGATGTCAAAGTATAAGTCTCCATGACCAAGATGACTTGAACACCGCAAGTCAAAGGAACATCGCACTTAAGCTGCAGTAAGAACTTCACTGACATATCTATATGTAGACTACCATATGAAGTTTTACAGCCAGTCACTCCAATGAGCTAGTTCTCTTAACTAGCATTCATGTTTATCTCCGGACATCCCAATGTCACCAGCCAGTGAGAATCAGCTGATTAGTGAATAACCCATGCTAGTCTCAACAGAATTGATAGTGTTCGTATTTATCAATTCATCGACTAGGGACAATTTCAATACTTCACAATTGCACATGTAGAGATAATCACTAGTTGTGAATTCATCACAAATTCTCTCATGCTGTGAATTGTATTGCGGACATTCAGTAAATGAGTTTAAGATCTCAATTAAATACATAAACATGTATACTCAAATAGTGAATATTCATTTATTAAAATAAATTATTACAATCATAAGGCGATTGCCTTAAGACATTTTTCTCATATCACTAACAAATCCGACCGAGTGTCCAGACTCTCGTCTTCGTACGAGTTATAAGCGGGCATGCCCCCGCACACCCCTCGGTTCGGCTCCCAGTCAGACGCATGGCGACCCACGCTCCCTGGGTACAATCCGACCGAGTGTCCAGACTCTCATCTTCATACGAGTTATAAGCGGGCATGCCCCCGAACACCCTCGGTTCGGCTCCCAGTTGGACGTGTGGCGGCCCACACTCCCTGGGTACAATCCGATCGAGTGTCCAGACTCTCGTCTTCATACGAGTTATAAGCGGGCATGCCCCCGCGCACCCCTCGGTTCATCTCCCAGTTGGACGCGTGGCGGCCCATG
Source organism: Boesenbergia rotunda (assembly GCA_024364735.1). Taxonomy (NCBI): domain Eukaryota; kingdom Viridiplantae; phylum Streptophyta; class Magnoliopsida; order Zingiberales; family Zingiberaceae; genus Boesenbergia; species Boesenbergia rotunda. The sequence continues at coordinate 31,987 of JAGFNQ010010608.1, forward strand.
CTCCCTGGGTACAATCTGACCGAGTGTCCAGACTCTCGTCTTCGTAAGAGTTATAAGCGGGCATGCACCCGCGCACCCCTCGGTTCGGCTCCCAGTCGGACGTGTGGCGACCCACGCTCCCGGGGTACAATCCGACCGAGTGTCTAGACTCTTGTCTTCGTACGAGTTATAAGCGGGCATGCACCCGCACACCCCTCGGTTCGGCTCCCAGTCGGACGCGTGGCGACCCACGCTCCCTGGGTACAATTCGATTGAGTGTCCAGACTTTCGTCTTCACACGAGTAATAAGCGGGCATGCCCCCGCACACCCCTCGGTTCGGCTCCCAGTCGGACGCGTGGCGGCCCATGCTCCCTGGGGACAATCCGACCGAGTGTCCAGACTCTCATCTCCGTACGAGTTATAAGCGGGCATGCCCCCGCGCACCCCTCGGTTCGGCTCCCAGTCGGACGCATGGCGGCCCATGCTCCTTGGGTACAATCCGACCGAGTGTCCAGAATCTCGTCTTCACACGAGTTGTAAGCGGGCATGCCCCCGCGCACCCCCGGCTCAGCTCCTAATCGGACGCGTGGTGGCCCACGCTCCCTGGGTACCATCCGACCGAATGTCCTGTATCTCGCCTTCATGTGAACTACGAGCAGGAGGGTCCCTGCGACCTCCTTGGCTTAACTCCTAGAATGGATATGGGGCGACCCACGTTCCACAAGACTAGGCCAAATTATTGTCAATGCCCCGAACTTCCCGAGCTAGCAGCTTTACGTACCCGGCTTAGTTCCGATCGTCAGATTCTTTGTCGATTTCCCCGAGTGGCCAATACTTAGAAGCTATAGCGCTCAAGTGTTTAACCCAGTTACTCGTGGGGTTGAATCACTCAATTGTGCTCTTACCCGAATGGACCTCACTAACGATTGCCCAAGCCATTAACACTCAGAAGTAAAGGTAATTATATCACACAGAGCGTAATGAAAAAAGGTTTTCTATTAAAGATAAGTGCATTACAAAATCTGAGGCAAGCCTCTACAAGAGGAAGAGAAATAAAAGGCAAAAGCCTGACCCTCATTTAAAGGGTCGGTGGACCTCCTCGGGCATGTTCTAAGACATGCTCGAAAGCTTAACCACTGAGAGGGGCAGGTCGGGAGCGATATACCCGCCCTGCCTGAGCTGCTCGAACATGTTGAGCATTTGATGCTTCAACATGGCTCGAAGCCGCTCAGAAACCTGTCGGCTGAACTCCATAGAGTTGATGTACTCAACTCTACGGGCGTCCCATCAACTGGCTTCCCCCTCCTTATGGGCGCACAGGTCCTCGAGCTCCACTCAGGCTGCCTCCCATTCCGCCTTCTCGGCCCTTAGACGCTTGAGTTCTTCTGCCTGATGATCCAGTTCTTGCTTTCGAGAGTTCAACTCGGTCGTCAGATCCACCACCTGCCTAGCCTGGGCCGCCACCTCTTCTTCCTTGGCCCACAGGTGAGACTTGAGGGACTCGGAAGCCCCGGTTGACTTAAGGAGCTCGGTTTTGGATTTGGTCAGCTTGCCCTGAGTCTTCGCCTGGAGAGCCCAAGCCTTACGCTCAGCGTACTCCAGATTGGAAATTCGGATGTTCGACTAAGCAACGATCAAGTTCGCCGTCTCGACCTGGCTGCGGGCGACCCCCAGTTGCTCTTCAGAATGGGCCAGGCGGTCTTGTAGGGCGATGACCTCCGCCCACAGGTCATTCAGGGTGGACTCGCTGGAGACGAGCTGTGTATGCTTGAGTCGAGTCTCCAGGAATTCCCCCCTCCACTCAGCTCATTCTCAGGTCGTGGAATGGGTCAGGAGCGCCATAGAGAGGCTATGACATGACCCCCAGAACTACAAAAAAGGGAAGGGCATGAGACCCTAAAACTAACAAGTGAAAAGAAAAGCTGATCCTAGATATACCTGAGTGACCTTGAGGGAAAAGGAGTCAGTTTTGCTGTTGGACCCTCGGTAGTAGGAACCCTCGAGCCCTTGGAGGTATCGGTCGGCTACAGGCCCATACATGCGTAGCTCCTGGCGCCGATTGGGTAGCTCACCCTGCGATACTCCCAGGCGGTAGTCAGATAGGGTGGGCACTAGGAGGTGCATCATCAGTCGGTTGATCTGACCCTTTGTCGGTGGAGATCCCGACCCCTCTAGAAGCGGGAGGTCGGGTGTGCTGGTGGAAATTAAGGGGGTGGTGGTAAGAATGGAAGCAAAAGTCATTTGGGGGGCTCCCGAACTGGTGGCCACCCGTTTCTTTTTCTTCTTCTTCGGGCGCTTGCTTGAAGAGGGTCTGGCCGAGTCCTCGGTTGGGGATGGAGCCCGTCGACGCTTGGAAGTTGGGGGCTGCGCAACAACAGCTAGCATCTCCGTCTCTAGGCCAGGGGCTGCAGGGGTTTGCTCCGGGACGACCAAAGTCGGGTCCGTTGGAGCGGCACTGGTTAGGGCGTCCTCCCTCTCCTTCAGCTGCTAGGTGACTCATGCCTCCATCTCAGCATCATCGAGACCAAAACTCTCTTCCAAAGCCGCCGCCAGCATCATTGTAGCTGCAAAAGTAGCACGCATTCAGTTAGAGTTAAAAATGTTCAAAAGAAATATTGAAGTACTTACTGAATGAGGCAGGCTGCGGAGTCGACACTGAACTGAGGCAGAAGGTGGAAAGGATCTCCTCCTTCAGTAGGTGGACTCCGTAGAAATGTCTACCGCCCAGCTTGGAAAGAGAGACTGGTAGGCAGCGGAGGTATGGTAATTCTTAGAAAGAGGAGGAGAGGACGGAAGATCCTCGACCTAGGCCGTTGGCCAGCTCGGGGTCGGGGTAGGTTTTACGAAGAAATAGCGTTCCCTTCCATCCTTTGTTAGAGGATGGAAGCTTCGCTAAGAAGGAGGTTTTAGCTCGGACTTGGAAGAAAAAGTCGTCCGACTCTTGTTTCTTTGGGTAGTAGAAGAAGTGGAAGATTTCAGGTCGAAGAGGTATTTAGTAGAAGGCGAAAATGATAACCGAGCCGCACATCAGACGAATGACGTTCGGGGTTAGCTGAGACAAGGGTATTCTGAAGTAGGTGCAAATGGAAGAAATGAAAGGATGGATGGGGAAACGGAGGTCGGCCTGTAAATGGTCTCGGGATAAGGTTATGAAACCAGAAGGGGCTGAGTTGGGATGATCAGTCGGGTCAGGCAGGCACAGTCGGTGGTCAGACGGGATGTGATACTCCGACTGAAGTTGGTCGAGGTCATGGAAATGGAGGTCAGTGACCAGGGCAGAATACCAGGGCTTGTGGTGTGAAGAAGGGAATTCCATGTGGAAAAAGGGGACAAGGGGACTAACCGAAGGGCGGAAGGTCACCTGAGAAGATGGCCGAAAAATGGGTGGCGTTGGAACTAGGCGGAACCATAGCAGAGCGCACAGGAGCAGCAGTTCGGGGTAGAAGGTGAAAAGTGATGGTAAAAATGGAGAGGTAAAGGGCCTATTTATAGGGTCTGGACAGCAACGCCTGACGACCGATGACGAGCCGGGAAAAAGGTGGGGAAGGATGTGGTTCGTCCGATCAAGCCCGGGACGGGTACCGAAGCGATAGAGCACACGTGTGGATCGGACATTCATGAAGGCGGGCGGAAGACTCATCGTTGCTCGGGAGGCGAATGGCCTAGGGACACGTGGCTCAGGCAATTAAAGCTACAATTAAGGGGAAGAGAGGGGATGATTTGGCGTGGGCTGAAATGGAAGATCGAAGAAACAGTGGAGGGGAATGTTCGCCGGCCAGGTGAACCGCTAACTCGGGGTCGACTGGGAAAATCGGCCACGAGAGCATGCCACTCGGATGCGCCAGTCTTGTGCACGAATGACAGTCCAGTCAGTCGGACTTAGAACCTCCTTTGACTAGACTCGAGGGGGATGCTTATGATCCCAGCCCATGTTTATGGGCCTGGCTCATCGCACGGCTAAACGGGCAGGTCCTCCTAGAGCCTCGTTAGCGGGGGTCTAGGTCAAAAGCCCCCCGAGGGCCCATCAAATGGGTAGTTCAATCGGCCGATTCAGCCCGGCCTCGACCAGGGAATAATTCTTGAGTCATGGGATGACTGAGCCCCAAAGTTTCACGAAGGCAGGGGCCCGAGTTAGAGGAATCCCGACCGGCGCCCCAAAGCTCCCTTGCAGTGAAGGCCCGAGCGGCGAGGGTGCCGAGCCTTCAGCCGATTCACTTCGGACCCAGTCGGGGTATGACCGCTCGGGCACACTCTAGCTCGGGAAGCATAGTTACTCTCGGCAATAATGACCTTTGGGCCCGAGTTCATTCCTAGCCTTCTAAGCCACCAGTCGACACTAGCCTTCTAAGCCGTGAGTCGGCACCAGGACTCTAAGCCACCAGTCGGCACTAGCACTTGAAGTTTTGTCGTGATCTACTGGAACACCCACTCCCTGACACAAGACTAGCAGAAGAAGTACGGGGTCGGCGCAGATCTAACATCATTCTGGCCCAAATTGCGAGTATTTTGCTGATGCCATGATCTTCCTGTCATTCCCTGGCACCCCGTACCTGGACCGCCTACGCCCATGTCAGGCCGAGCGGTGCTCGACGACGCTCTCTCAAAAGTTGACAGTGCCCCTTTCTTTATTCTGGTATGCGACACAATACCCTGCCACCCTGGTTGTGCCTTACCTTGTCCTCAGATGTGATAAAAGGTGGCAGACGGGGCAGAAGCTGTCAACTCCCCCGACTATATAAGCCTCTTCACTCCTCGTCTCCCAGGTACGTGCAATAGTATTTTTACTACTATTCCATTGCTTTTGCTCTTCCACTACCACCGGGGGCTGACTTGACCGTCGGAGTGCCTTACCGGGGACTTTTCCGACGGATTTGCTAACGGTCCTTTCCTTACAGATCAGAGCTAACCTTAGTAGCTCGTGATCCTTTGGAGACCACGTGCTTTTGGGAGTCCACCTCACTTCGCGACAGGATCAATTACATATGCATTTGCATTTAGTGTATTGCTAATCTTACGAAGCTGAATAAGTAATTGTTTAATTACTTAAACACATAATTGACTTAACTAGATTAATTGATTGACTTAGCCTAATAGTATTTGATTAACTAAATCATTAATTAATTTGACATGTACAAACTAATCGACTTACTTAAACTATCTAGTTTTACCCATCTATTCCACTTGACAAACTCAAGTGGTCTACTAGACATGTCTAACCAAATCAACTCATCCCGATTCACCTAGCTTACTGTTTATTCAATTTGATCGACTCGTATTTACAGAAATTTTTCCTCTAAATAGAGCGCAAATCCTATGACGCTGGGCTTCTAGACCGCCTACTACGAGTGCTTTCCGATTTATCCTGACGGCCGATAGAAAATTTCCATAAAACTGAGTCGGTCGTCCGAAATTGAAAAAACTTCATTAATCTTTTTTTTTTTAATTCAATTTGATCGACTTGTTTAACTTGATTGACTCTCCTATATCCCCATTTATAATATATATCCGATTAAATCAATTGGCCCGTTAGGACCAACAACCGCTACCCGGAAAGATCAATTTGCTCGACTAGATTCATCCACCCATTCGATATAAATTTAAGAAACTAATTTCCAAATAAATGTTAATTTTTAATACGGTGCGGGCTGGGAATAGCGGCGTGGCGGCAACGAGAACGGAGTCGTCGAGCGACGACGGCAGGACCAACCCCGAGAGGGAGACGATATCGAACCAGCGGCTTAGGTTTGTTCCTGGATCCCGATGGGCGGCCGCGCTTCCGTTGGTTCTGCACTCTGGCCTCTCCGCCGCCACTGCTATTCCCCTCATCACTGTTGTTGTTATTGTTCATGATCTCCTCAAATCGTCTTTTTTTTGCCAGCTTGTACAACATTACTGCATTAATGAACAAGCGTCTAATGATTTAAAAACCCGACCATTTTTCAAATTTGATCCGCCACTCATAAATCTTCAGGCCGTTAATCATCAAGTTGGATCGAGAAGAATGTGGTACTAGAAGGGGCCGGATCAGCAACATTTAGGTTCGACGTCGGCGTCGGCATATCGCTGCAGTACCCGTCGTAAAATTCGATGGGGGCGGAGGCGAAAATCTCATCTGAGGGATGGCGATGGTACTCTTGGCTGCGCCTCGCCGGAGGAAGCTTGGGCAACGGCCCCCCCCCCCCCCCCCCCCCCCCCCCCCCCCCCCCCCTCTTGCATCGTCGGCCTCTGAACGTGGTCGGGATACGAGCACCATAAACCCACGACTACCAACCGCGTCATCTCGTCCTCGTTGAACTCGCCGTTCAGTCTCGGGTCCGCCACCGTCTTGATTTGTCCTCTGTCGAAGAGCTCCCGAACCCAATTAACCAGATTATTGTCCACTCCTATCGATTTCCCACTTGCAATTTCCAACGCCACAATTCCGAAGCTGTACACGTCCGTTTTCCTACTAAACCGCGAATCACGATGGTATTCAGGGGCGATGTACCCCGGCGTCCCAATCACCGACGTCGTCTGCCGGTATTCTTCTCCCTCGTCAAGTTTCCTCGCCAGTCCGAAATCGCCGAGCTTGGCGTTGAAATTGGAATCGAGCATGACGTTGCTGGGCTTGACGTCGCGGTGCACCACGTTGGGCTGGCACAAGTGGTGCAGGTAGCGCAGCGCCGCCGCCAAGCCCATCGCGATGTTGTACCTTCGCGGCCATGGCATACAATCGGCAGGGCCGTAGAGGTGCTTCTCCAGGCTTCTATTTGGCATGAACTCGTAAACAAGCAGGTACTCTTGGCGCGGTCGGCGGTGGTGGCACCATCCGACGAGCTCCACCAGGTTGCCGTGCCGCAGCCTGCTGATGGTAGTCACCTCCGCGATGTACTCGTTCATGCCTTGTTTGCGGTCGCTAGAGACCCTCTTGACGGCCACGTCGCGGCTGTCCAATCTGCCATAGTAGACCGACCCAAATCCGCCTCGACCGAGCTTGACCGCATCCGATGCATAGCTCACCAGCATGCTCAAGTTGTGGGTGGTGGAGTTGTAGCTCACCCGCGCCGTCGCCTCTCTGCCGACCTTGATTGCGTCGTCGGCTTGCCACTGTGCCGTCACATTTGACACGATGGAGTTGACGTCGATCCCGACGTGAACGTACTTTCGGTCCCAATAGTTGGGGTGGGTGTCGAACTCGACAGCCACCGTGGCGGCCGTGGAGTCGGTGAGCGTTCCGTTCCTAAAGAGACCGAGGTTGCCGCCGATGGGGTAGGGTGGCCTGCTGTCGTTGAACGGCGAGAGAAAGAAGGCCAGGCCGTCGGCGAACCCCGACTGACCGAAGGAGTTGATGACGAAAGAGAATCGGGTCGAGAAATCGACGAGGCTACCGTTTTCCGAGTTCCACAGCAGCAGCGGCTCGCCGTACTCGACTCTGCCGGTGGCGTTTTTCAAGGGATACTGCGTGAGATTGATCTCTGAGCCGTTACACCCTATTTGAAAACATGTTAAGTAAAGAATTGAAATTCAATTCTGGTCAGAATTGAATTCCATCCGGAATTAAATTCCAATTCTCATGTTTAGAATGAATTGTAAAAACAGAATTGAATTGAATTCAATTGTTATACTTTTACGATTTTATCCTGCGAGAATGGAGCCGGAGCAACTTTAATTTGTTTTGTGAGGGGGCGATTTGATAATTTAATTTGTTTAAGTGAATTCCTTTGACAAATCACATGTGTTTAGGTGTGATTTGTTTTGAGGGGTTTGAAAGGAATTGGAATTCAATTCCTTAGCAATTCTTTCCTGGAAATTGCTACCAAATAATGGAATTGAATTCTAATTCCCAAAGGAATTTCAATTCCTTCCTTTCCAAATAGGGTGTTAAATGTTGCGTAGCTTTCGTTGTATATCAAATTATCCTTCTGATCAAAACCATTCAGGTCGAACGACAGGGAGCTCGCCAGAGGAATTGGAATGATTAGCATTGAGAAGAAGAACATGAGATGTACTAGTGAAAAAATTAAACTCAACTTGTCCTTCATCATTTCAGGAAAAGTGATAACAACACAAAAAAGACACAAGTGCCAATGGAATCAGATCGGCGTTCTACAAGTAACACCAAGTTATATCTACTTGCTTCATTAACCAAGTGTTTGAGGATTTATCGCGCACTGTGTATTGAATTCCAGTTTTATATTAATTGCTTGCATGGAGCAGTACTTATCATGACGAAAGAGTTTATTGAGTCTATGGGAAAATGAAAAACAAATGATCCAATTAAATCGTTACTGATCGAGTGTTATTTAATTTTTGTCAACTGTACTAAAAAATTATATCTTGGACGTAACTTTAAGGAACCATTCAAATAAGAAAAATACCAGTTGAACAAGAGAAATGGTCAGATTTCAATTCACAGGAAATGGCGAAGACTAAGTTATGTGTTGACAAATTTTGCAGAATATCCATTATACTTATAGTTCTTAATCGATGGTGCATCGATCGATGAAAAGGAAATAAGTCTAAGTTATGGTGGCAAAAGTATCCAGTGGAGTCATTAAGACTTCTCAAAATGTCATGCGTCAGTATGATCCGTGGAAGAGTTATCTGTAACCGATTCATGCTTTCACATTATGAATGTTAGGATGCATAGAAGAGAGTACTAAGTACAAGGGACCGTCAGCCTGATCTTGGCGACGACACATGCTTCATATGTCGACTAGAGACGGAGACAAAGGTATGGATCAGGTGGATCAAAGCATGACTTTACATGCGCTAAGAGATATCCACTTATAGAAGGATGCTCAAAGTCTTCAAAAATATTATAAAGGAATCGAAGTCGTAGCTTAATAAAGCTTGCAATTTCATGCATCCATGATTCATTTTGTATGGTTGGCTAAAAAAAACGGTTTAATTTGTTTGAGAGATCGGTGAGGTTTGATGTAGAAAGAGTGGTTAAATTGATATTCATAAATAAGCTTAAAACTAGTATTCATAAATAAGCAGTCAAATCTAAAGTGTTTTTTTTTTCCTTTGGCCCTTCGCTTTGGAATTTTGGTGAATAAAATTTGTCAGATCCTACACGCGTGTAGGTCTTCTAAAGTCAAGTCAAAGTCAATCTCCATGGTTCTCGAGTGACTATCCAAAACCACCATTCACAATAGTCGAGATTTCTGATTAATCCAGCTCATAGTCAGTCAACGAATGGGCAACTTCCCGCGAGATATCCGCCACCAATTTATGAAGAACAACATCCATTCTTCTCTCTTTACTTTAGCAGCGCATGGTTCTTTCATGAATCTGATCCATTCTTGGCCATGCTCATGTCTATCACCTTCCATGCTCCCTTCTGCTCGGAGATTCTTGTCTCCTTGGCAGCCGTCGTCTCCTTCCACTTCCCTAGCTTCGACCAGACCAGTCTATCTCAAGTCGTACTTCATCCCTATGCGCCATGGGATACTCCTCTCAACGGTAGCATTCAACCCACATCAAATCGGCAAGACAACAGCGTGACATTAAGCACGGGCAGGGCAGTTTACAGGGAGCCCGTTCTGCTTTGGGATGCCAATGCTACTGTGGCCAATCTCTCTTTGCATTTCGCCTTTATAATTAACCCACAGGGCCAAAAACGGTCAGATAGGAAGGATACGTAGAAGATAGGAAGAAAGTCATACCATCTCTGACTGTTGACAGTTTCTTAATAATCTGTTAATTGATAATTTTTTAATAAATCTGTTAATTAATGATTTTTCTATTAAATTTATATTATATTAGATATTTTTCTTATTAATTTGTTAATTAACAGATTCTTTTAAAATCTGTTAATTAACAGTTTCGTTATTAATTTTTTATTTGACTAACTATCCTAAGGTCTCTATAAATTGTGTATTTCATGGATAAGTTTTTTCAATCAAGAAGTTATTTTGTTACCTCTTCTTTCTTTCTCTCTACCTCTCTTCTCTCTCTATTTCTCTTATTTTATTATGGTATCAGAGTCATAGCTCCTTATACCTTACGTATCGCTATTTTTATGCAACATCTTTCTTCTTCTTTATGTGACGCTTGCTATCACTATTTTTTTATTTTTCGAAAAAAGGCTAGCAAGTTATAAAGTGTCTTGTCTCTTCCTTCTCTATTTTTTTATTTTTGCTCGTCATCCTCGTTCCTCGTTTTTATCACCTGCTAACTCATGAAGAGGAAGTAGGGGAAAAGAGAAATAGCCTCTGTGCCTTTTGGCTCAAGCTACAACAATTTTTGGTTCTTTATTATTTTTATTTTGATATCGAATGTTCGGAGATGTCAAATTTGTCTCCAATTTGGACATACTGGTATTCAATGTCCTAAAAGACTTGACAGAAGCTTCATCGATGGTCCTTCATCTTTAAGAAGATGTCAAATTTATCTCTACATTGGACATACTAGTATTCAATGTCCTAAAAGACTCGACAGGTCCTTCATCGGTGACCCTTCAGCTTTAAGATCTTTAACTTCACAAGTCCATCCTAAAATTCTCTCATCTGTGCCTACTCATGGCAAACTTTTAAAATTTTTATCTACTAAATGATATATTGACACTGGAGCAACTCATCATGTCACATCAGACTAGAATATCTATATAGAAGTACTACCATACACTGGTTCGGATACGATACAAGTAGGTGATGACTCAGGTTTGCATATTACTAATCTTGGAAACACATACATTCATTATCTAATCGTACTTTTCACATGCGTAACATCTTTCATGTTCCATCCATTACTAAAAATTTACTCTCTGTACGTCAATTTGCCTTGATAACAATGTCTTTTTTGAATTTCATTATGATCATTATCTTATAAAACATAGAGGAACAAATACTACTGTATTTCTTGGGAAAATAAAAAATGGCCTCTACTATCTTCAAAATTCTTCAATCAAAGCTCTTATTGGTGAACACACAAATAAACCAGCCTGACATGTTCGACTTGGTCATCCTTCCCTTCATATTGTTCGGTCGATCATAAATAGGTATGATTTACCTACTTCCTTTATTTCATCTCCATCTCATTCATGTCAAGTATGTATGGAATCTAAAGTCATAAGTTATCTTTTTCTTCATCTGAATGTGTTTCCAATTTTCCACATGAAATAATTCATTCGGATATTTGGGATCCTGCACCTATCTTGTCTAACCAAGGTTTCTTATATTATGTTACCTTCATTGATCATTTTAGTAAATACACTTGGTTTTATCCTATGAAAAGAAAATCTAATTTATTTGATATATTTTGTAATTTTCAAAAACAAGTTGAACGATATTTTAATCATAAAATACTCTCTCTTCATTATGATTGGGGAGGAGAATATCAAGCTCTTCATCGTCATCTTGTCTCTTGTGGGATTGTTCATCGAGTCTCTTGCCCTTACACTCCAGAACAAAATGGCTCTGCTGAGAGAAAACATAGACATATAGTTGAAACTGCCTTAGCTCTTCTTTATCATGTATCGGTTCTGCGTAAATTTTGGGATGAAGCTGTTTGTACTGTAGTATATCTCATAAATCGACATTCTACGCCATTGCTCAATCATAAGTGTTCTTTGGAAAAACTTTATAATCAAACTCCTGAATACACCTTTCATCGAATCTTTGGTTGCGCATGTTATCCATGGTTACGCCCCTACTCTAAATACAAACTTGTCTCTCGTTCATTATTATGTGTTTTCCTTGGTTAAAGTAATATGCATCATGGGTATCGTTGCTTACATATACCAACTGGACGGATATATACATCACGACAAGTTACATTTGATGAATCTCTGTTCCCTTTTTCGGCAGTCTCTTCAATCTCTTCTCCAGATACAAGTGGTACTTTCTTGATGCCACCCATGTTGGGGCAATCGACCCAAGTATGATCAGGATGATCATGAGTTTTGATGTGTGTGTCAATATGGTTAAGTTAGGGTTTCATATTGGTCTAATATGTGTATGTGAGTGTGCAAGTTTGTAGGTATACATAGACTTGGTTGGATGTCTTCAGATGAAGGGTGGCATGGAGGCAAGCCGTGGGCTTGTGTGCACATCCGAGGGACCATGGACGAAGCAGGGACGATGAGCCGAGGGAAGTGGACTTCAAGGCGTACGTGAAGGATGTCATGGAGGCAAGCCGTGGGCTTGCGTGCGCATATGAGAGACGAGGGCCAAAGTCGAAGAAGGCTTGAAGGCGATAGATCGAGGCTGCTGAATCAGAGACGATGAGCTAAGGGATGTGGACTTCGAGGCATGGGTGAAGGATGGCATGGAGGTAAGCCGAGGACTTGCGTGTGCATCTGAGGGACGGAGCCAAAGATGAAGAGGGCATGAAGGCAACAGATCTAGACTGTTGTTTGAAGAGTTAACCAGGTCGTGAGGGTCCGAGTGTTGAGTGATTATACTCGGGAACTAAGCCGGGAGGGTTCGAGTGCGGAGAGAAATGTACTCGGGAAGAGTAACCCTAGGTTTAGAGAAGGACCAGTCGACTGCCCCAAGGGCAGTCGACTGATATGGCCAGAATTCGAATGGTCACACTGTGAATTTCGAATTCAAGTGAGGCCAGTCGACTGGTAACGGTCATATTCAGCCTTGAGCTCTATTTGGGGGAGCTCGTTTAGCGCTGTTCTTTCTTGGCGAAACCTGCTTGGATAGAGCTGGTTAGTAGCCTATATTGCTCAGGTCGTGTACAAGTGTTGTGGCGAGGTTTCTCCACCCACAAGGAGCGATGAGATCTAGCCGAAGGTGCTCCGGAGAATCATCCACCGAAGGATTAGGGATCGTCCACCTTATGGACTGCCGTGGAGTAGGAGCATCATCTCCGAACTACGTACATCGGTGTGTTGTTCTTATTCGTTAATTTTTATTTTATTTAGTATATTCCGCTTGCGCACTAACGATTGTAGGAAGAAAATCGAAAGAAGCTATTCACCCCCCTCTAGATTGACGGTCACGGTCCTAACAAGTGGTATCAGAGCGAAGGTCGCTCATCTACGTACTAACCGCTGGGAAAGCACAAGCTAAAGGAAATGACGGTTGAAGACAAGTTGGGTGATGACATCAATGTCCCACCTCCTTATGATCACAAGGATTTTGACTATTGGAGGATGCGAATGAAGACTTGGTTTGGGATGGATTGGGAGTGCATAATGGTACTAGAAGAGACATTCGAAATTCCAAGAGATAAGCACGGGAAAAGACTTCGACCTAGATATTAGACTAAAGAGCAACAAAGTCAATCGAAGGCAAATGAGAAGGTAATTGTAATATTAATTGATATTGTGCCTAATAATATATTGAGTGGTGTAGGTAAATACGAAAATGCATATGAGCTATGGAACAAGATGGGAGAATTCCATGAGAACTCTACACAAGCTCAGTTAGTGGAAGAGCCAAAGGAAATAAACTTAATGGTCCAATAAGACAAAGAAGAAGAAGAATTGCTCATCTCATCAAGTGAAGTGGAAGAAGAGAGTGAGAGGTCATTCACTTCATCAAAGGAAGAAGAAGAGGTCTACACCTCAAGAATTGAGGGGGAAGAGAGACCCACTTCAATACCGGAGCAAGAAGAAGCTCCTACCTCCACCAAGCAAGAACTAAAGACCACATCATATGCTTTGGATGCAACAAGAAGGGGCACTACAAGGACAAATATCCATTAGGTAAAAAGGAGGTAAACCCTAAACCTGGGTCCATTCATTTAAAATCTTATGTGGGTTGTAGGGAAAAGAAAGAAAAGAAGTACATTAGGTGCTACACTTGTGGGGAGCTAGGGCATTACCACACCCAATGTCCAAGAAAAGGAGAGCTCAAGAAAATGGAGCATTTAAGAAGATTGGAAAAAGAGGAAAAGAAGAGAACCTCACATCAAGGGGGAGCTACAAGGGTAAGGGAGGTAATCTCTAACTTTACGTATGCTTCAAATGTTTTTATGAGTACTAGAAATATTAATGATTGCTTGCCTATGCATAATTTTGGTTTCAAGTATCATGATAAAATAGAAATGACATTGTGTGCAAAACTTCTAAAGAATCCATGGTTCATGATAAATCTAGGGCTTTTAGACCTAAGGACCAAGGCATTAATCCTAAGAAAGGGAGACACATGCCTAGAAAAATGGGTAGATCTAGGAATGATCAATCTGGTCATGGTGATATTAAGGTTAGGAACCTAGAGAAGGAAAATCAAACTTTGAGAACAAAGCTTAATAAGTTAGAAAAGAATCTAGATAAACTCATTAGGGGATACAAGGGATTAAGCATGATACCAAATGATCAACACCTTAGAAATGGTAGGTCGGGACTAGGATACCAATCTAGGGGATCAAATGTTAGTAAAAAGGCATATTCAAGGATGCCCTATGATTAGTAAAGGAAAGACCAAAAATGGAAAGGAAAAGCCATTTAAAGGGTAAAAGGGGAACTTGACCAAGAAAAAGGTATACAAGGTCAATAGAGTAAGAGTTGAAGGTCAAGAAGCACTGGAGGTACATCGGTGTGGTCTTGCCTTTGTTAATGAGTCACCTAGGGAGGTGACTAGGGCTAGGAGCTCAAGGGAGAGCTCTAGAAGTCAAGATGGGATCCATGGTCAATGGATCTCAGGAGGATTTCTCCTAGGGGATTAGATGGACTATGGAAAGTGCCAAAAGGTTTGGAAGACTAGTATGAGTCTTAATCCTAGGGAGTTGGCACACAAAAGGGAGTTTTGTGAAAGAAAAGATGAAAATAGACTCATATTATGCGAAAATTGATATTTAATATGTAGATGTCATATAAATAAGTGCCAGAAATGTATTGTGGTTAAGTGTGAGAAGAGGCATCAAGAAGAGATCAAAATTAAAACTTTTAGTTAAGTTTCAATAACACTATTCAGGTAGTTTTGAATTTCGTGCCAATCTTAGGATTGATAATAGATTTATTCCTAACAATATTTTTCCTAAGTAGACATAGGTTCCATAAATCTCTCTATAAAATTTCAAATTTTTTGGATATTTATGGAATTAATTATGCATTTCTGAAATTAGGACTGGGAAGTTGAAATCAAGGTACCAGTCGACTGGTTCAGAACCAGTCGACTGGCCTAGTGTAAATCAGAAATTGGGATTTTAAAATTACCAGTCAACTACCCTAGGGCAATCGACTGAACTTTCGGTTCAGTTTCGCAGTCGACTGCCTATGCGAGGATTTTTAAAAGAAAGGTCGCGCAGGGGTGGCGAACCTAGGGTTTTCGGTGCCAACCCCCTGCAAGCTTGCATCTTCCCCGACCTCTCCTTGCGATCTAACACGTTCCCAAGCCCTAAAAACACTTTCCTAGCCTCCTCCTACCTCTGATCAAAACCTAGTGTTAGTAAAACCTCTCCTCTCAAATCGATCTTCATCAACCCTCATCATAAAACAAGCAGGAAAACGTTAATGACTTGTAGAGTTTGATTTTTCCCAGTTAGTTCATGATTTGGAACTAATTTACCTTATGTTGCTTGGTTTTTCTTGTTTTCTCTCTTTATGGGGTGGTTTTGGTACATTTATTGGTATGTCACATCTTAGGGTTGCACATAAGAGGCAAAAGGGTGAGGGGTCATCTCATCAAGGTCAGGTAGATCCGGAGGGACCTCGGTTTCGTTCCGAGGAGTGTTGAAAAGTTTTTAACAGTGCAGCTTTCATCTTAATGAATTGTCGCTACCTCAACCGATCATATTTCCAGGATTTCACCCCCACATCATTGAGATCATTGCATATTTTAGGTTAGAACAATTGGTCTATTGTCAGCACTTTTTCAATTTTGACTTATGTAAGAAATTCTATACCAACCTTACACCTACTGATGCCCAGAACGAGGTATATGAGTCAATGGTACAAGGGATTACCATTCCATTCACGCCTGACGTGTTATGGTCATTTTTAGGATGTAGAGTTTCAAATAGCCAGTTTACATGTTTCCCCACAGTTGTTGAGCCTTTAACTTTACCCATTGTCACCATAAATCAGATCCACCGGTATTATTTTAACAGACCTCGATGTACTCGAGACCGTATCTTTGTAGCAAAAAACATAAGCCCGGTTAGTAATGTCTTATATAAGGTTGTCTTAGACTGCATTCTTCTGATTGCCAAGGGGCGGCGAAGATTTGACTTCCCCACTTGGTGATGATGTATGCCCTAGAGAGGAGACTGGACATCGACATAGCCCGCCAGGTTTTTGCATCCATTGTTTATTTTTCCCATGACGTCAATAGGAAGTTATACATGTCGTTCGGTCATGTTTTGACCGAATTCTTTAGGTCTAGAGGGGTCAGAGTCACCCAGATTCATGAGTTGTCTAAGGATTATGACCAGATAGGGTCTCGACAGCTCTCTCTAGCTGGGATCAAGAAACGTGAGGGGGAGATCATCTTGCGCTGTCATCCTGATTCTTTGAGCTCAGAGGATGATGAGGAGGCTGCCGCTAGAGGGGTTACAATGGAACAGTTCTCCCAGCTACAGTTAGAGGTACATGGGCTTAGGGAGGACTTCCACACATTTCAGCAGCGCCAGATTGACATGCAGCATCAGCAGACAAAGATGCACGCGATGATGCAGCAGTGGAATCTGGCGTACCAGGGTCATCCTCCTCCTCCTCCTCCTCCAGGCGACGACATGTGATTCAGCTGACTTGATTTGATAGGTTTAGTGTTGAGAGTGTATGGTTGGATTTTATATTTATCTCTCAAACACTTATTTTGGGTTATGTAATATTTGATGACTTCGGGGCCACGACCCTTGTGACTTCCTTGTACTTTATTTTGAGTTATGTATGAAACATTGAATTCATGTTTTTATATTGCTTTTATGATTTTTCAGTTCATAATTTGATTATTGAAATAATGCTTTATTGATATCATGAAATGTAAGAAAAGGTTAATAAATGCATGTGTATCTAAAGACAAGGGATAAGAAGGGGGAGGGTGTATCATCTTGAGAATATATAAAGGAAAGGGAGGAGATTTGGAAACAATTCTAGGGTTGAAATGGTCTACGATAGGTTTGGCAAACACATAGAATCAAATGTAGGCTTGAAACTTGATACATATTGATACATTTTGAAAGAATTGGAGTTTATACCAAAAGTCAAGCATATTTGGTATTTTTCACGAAATCATATTTTTCTAAGGTAGATTATATCCTAACAAATATTCTTGTAAACTTTTACATTTTTCCGAATTTTATGAAATTTTCTAGGGATTTCTGAAATTCGGCTGGAAATTCAGAAATAGGCTGTATCAGTCGACTGCCCTTGGGACAGTCGATTGATGTTTCGGTAAGTTTGCGAATTGAGGGTACCAGTCGACTGATGTTGGATTAGTCGACTGATCTTTCTGGTTTGTTGATTTCTGAGGGTTTTCAGATTTGGTTTGGGTTCTCATTGGCAGTAGGGTTAGGATTGCTTGTGGTAATCTTTTTGATGATGTCAAAGGTGTTGGAAATGGGATGGCTAGAGAGGGGGGGGGGTGAATATAGCCAATCACTTTTACTTCAAGAACTTAGCGAGTTTCTGCACTTGGAGTTGTTAGTAGCACAGTGGAAGTATGAAAAACAGAATGTGCAGAAACTAAAACAAAAAACTAACTAGCAAGATTAGCAAGATCGCTAACAAGGAGAATTTACAAGGTTCGGGGATAACTTGCCTCTACTCCTTGGCGTGCCCTTAAGGTGGGCGATCCCTTGATCGTCGGCAGATCAAGCCCCGGTTATCACCGGATAAGAAATAACCTCCTTCTCGGTGGAGAAACCTCTCCACAGCGTTTCAATCACGGATTTAAGTTTAAGCACAAAGAAACAACAAGAAAGATCTTACTCAAACACTTAGCAAGGACAAGAACACAGCAAGCTTTCCTGAGTTCCACCCAGCGGCGATCTCACGCAAGAAACCCTTCCTCGTGTCTTCCCGCTGTCGGACTCCCAGCTCCCTGTTCTCTCCTTCAAGCGCTCAAGTAAGGGAAGGTTGCTTCAAGTTTTCAGCAGCTTGCTCAAGAGGATGAAACTTCAGAACGTGCAAGCTTGATGTGGAGAACACAAGTGCGGCAAGAACTCCAAAACACAAGCTGTAGAACTCTGCTTCACTGAAGCTATCTTCCGTCCCTTTTGTTTCTCCACTAAGCATCAAGTGACCTCATCTCCAGCAGCCTCCAGCTGCCTCACTGTCAACGCCAGCTACCACTGAACCCTTACTGAACTTCCTGAGCTCCCTCAGCCAAGCTCCAGTCAGTGGCTTCAGTCCTGCAGCTCCAGCCGTTGCAACCTGAGATGAGAAACGGACAAACCTGCTCCAAGGAAAGCCTCCATTGACTTCTCCTTGAGTGTTTGAATCCTCCCCTGTCACCTGCAGCTTAATCAGACTGTTAGAGCAGTATATCACACAGTAAATCAAATATCAGAGGCAAACAGCAGTGAATCGGATATGTAATAAGCGTCATTTTGTTGATCATTTCATATGCTTAAATCTGTATTTGACCCATATTTTACTTGTATAATTGTGGATTTACTCTAGGTTCTAGGATTTATACTCTTTTTGGACTTAATTGTAAATTTTGATATTTTCGAGTTGTTTTGTCACTAAATTTTTGATCTACTCTTGTAGGCTTGAAGGGATCATGGACCTAGGTCATGTTGGGTCAAAGTTGAGTCAAAAGTGGACTGGATCAAGTAATCAAGCTCCGATTCATTTGGACCGTCCGATGCAAGAATGGTTAGATCTAGACCATCTGAGAACTTTTGATCAATCCGAGCTGGGGTTAAGGCTAATCAAGCGATCAGATCAAGATCTGAAGGTTTCAGCTCAATCGGAGATCATCTAACCGTTGGATCACGCTCAGAGGGATCTAGACCATCCATTTCAAATATCAGCTTGATCTGAGCCATCCACTACATATCTGGCAGATCCGAGCTACCACGAGGATGATCTTGACCTTTGATCAAGATCTGGAAATTTTGAATCAAATCGGACGAGGATCCACCGTTGGATGAAGCGGGATTAATCTCAGCCGTCCAAATTAAATGGTTTAAGTTTAAATTGAAATTCCCTCGGCAGATCTCGGGGTCGCGTCTTCAGCTCAGCTTTCTTCTTCTCCGTTTCTTCTTCAATTCTTTTGGCGATTTCTTCCATTGAAGGCGTGTCCAACTCGATCAGCACCTTGGAGCAAGATCTGGATCCTCGGAGGAGGTTTCTATGGAGATTTAATCACTGATTTGCAGCTGTGCGCGAATCTGTCATCAGATCTGAAATTGGAGCTAATTCCCAGCGATTTACGAGTTTAAGGGTTCTTGGCTTGCCCTTGCGTGACGAACAAGGTGGTCTTGATACAAGGAATGGTCGAGGATTAATTTTTAGGGCATTTCTTTGTGTTTTAGCTGTAATTTCAATTACTGAATTTACTCCTGTTTCTGTTTTGTATCAGCAGTTGTTTGAATTCCTTATCTTGAATCTTTCCAGCTTAAATCTGGTTTCATTCTGCAAGTAGATGAGTTAATGAGTTAGATCAGTGATCAATTGTATCCAATTCTAGTGAATTTTCTACTTGTTGCTTGCGTATCAAGTGGTCATTGAGTATCAACTCTGTTTTCTGCACTCCCATTTAATTTCTGAAATCATATCAGTGAACTTAGTTATTGAATTGTTCCTGCATTTACTAGTGTTTCAATTCTGCATTTTCATTAGTTCGATTACTTGTTTAGTGGATGATTGTTTTCATTTCAGTTTAAATTTCTGTTGTCTGTGCCATTTTTCCTGTTTCCTGCAATTAGTGCAGGGTTAGTTTCTGAAATCTGCAATTCTTCTCAGTTCATTCCATATCCATCTTTGATTCCCGAAATTAGAGATAATACTTATGGAACTCATGTATATAGCTTCAGCTTGCTGTACAATTTGATTGTTTCTGAATTTCTTTTCATTTCTGCATTAGGATTTAGTTCTTGCATTAAGATTCGGATTTCTTGCATTTCAGTTTATGTGATAGCTGTGTATCAACAAGTTCTTCTGCATATCATTTAGTTTTACCGAATTGAATCCAAACATTAGTTTTACTTCTGTATTACCTTGCAAGTTGTTTTAGTTATATTGCAATTAGTTCCAATTGTTGCTTGCCAATTTCAGAATGTGTGCCAACTAAATTTCTGCAAGTTCAGTTTTGAATCTGTAAGCTTCTGCTGCTAGCTTCTGAAGGTGTGCTAAGTAATTAGTGGTTCTTCTTTGATACAAGCTTCTGAATTTTCTCAGCCATAGTTCTGAAGTTCTCAGTGGATCAATTCTTGAGCTAGCTTGCGCATTAGATTCCATGTGTGCTTGTTTCTTCACTAGATTTTTGTTTCCATTTCTGAACTTCTGAATTCTTCAGTCAATCATCACTTATGTTGCTGAATTCTGCTGCATTTATTTCTGCATTCCTGCTTTAATTCACGGTTAGCATTTCTCCATTAGAATTGTCTTTCAAGTTGAAGTAATTAGTTTCATTTGGGGACTTTCAACTACAGCCTTGGTGCTTGTATAATTTGGAACATTGATTTCATTATTCCTCGCGTATCAAATGTTCTCTTATTCATTTGTTCAGTATTTGTTTTGCATTCAAATTTAGACTTATTCTCCAAAACTCAGTTAAGTAGCAATTGTTGATTAAGTTTTCCATTAGTTGAATTCATTAGCTACCATTACCTTGGCTAGTTTCTTAGTTAAGTTTCATTTCCTTTTCGTCGCATTTTCATTGTTAATTGAAATCAAAACCCCAAGTTATTTTTGAAACCCAAAAACATTAACGACGCATAAACGCGAGCTCGAATCATACAACTTGAACTAGCCCATGGAAAAATACGACCTGTGGCCCCTTTACTACGCTTTTCTTCTTTGATTGCAAAAAGGGTTTCCAGCACATTTACAAATTCTAAATTCTGATGGATCCACATTCGTGACAATTTTAATTAGCTAAATTGGGTCCATCAAATTTTTGGCGCCGTTGCCGGGGAACATACTAGTTGAGTTGTTTGATTTTTGCTTGTGTACTCATTTCATATTTTTCTTGATCCATTTTTCTTGCACTTACTGCTATACCTTTTGAGTTGATTTTATTTGATTCATTTTTCTCTATACTTGTACTGCGATTTGTTCTTGTTTTTATGACCAGGTCTACAGGTGGTAATCTTGAGGATTTTGACCCTGAGATTGAGAGGACTTTCAGAGCTAGGAGGAGCCAGCTCAGTGTTTCAGAGGCTTTTGATATTATTCCTTCTCAGGCTATTTCTACCTATTCAGTTGATCAGATGGCAGACCACCAGAAGACTATGAAAGAACTCGCAGCACCAGATGCTTCATTCCAGTATTCCAGTATTGCCTATCCAGAGCTGGGTGGAGATTTTGAGCTCAGATCTGGACTCATTCATCTTTTGCCTAAGTTTCAAGGTTTATCTGGAGAAGATCCAAACAGACACCTGCATGAGTTTCATGTTGTTTGCTCCACGATGAAGCCTCAGGGTATTTCAGAGGAAGACATCAAGCTGAGGGCTTTTCCATTTTCTTTGACTGGAGCAGCTAAGGACTGGTTTTATTACTTACCCACTGGGCATGTGTCTAGTTGGATTTCAATGAAGAAGGCATTCTTAGAGAAATATTTTCCAGCCTCCAGAACAACAATTATCAGAAAAAGTATCTGTGGCATTCAGCAGATAGTGGGAGAGACACTCTATGACTACTGGGAGAGATTCAACAAGCTGTGCTCCAGTTGCCCCCAGCATCAGATTAGTGAGCAGCTCCTCATCCAGTACTTTTATGAGGGATTATTACAGATGGATAGGATTTTGATTGATGCAACAGCTGGAGGGGCTTTAGTTAATAAAACACCACATCAAGCTAGGGAGCTAATTTCAAATATGGCAGAAAATTCTCAACAATTTGGAAGCAGAGCCTTGACCACCAGAGGAGTGAGTGAAGTTCAGGTAGTTCCTACTGATCAGCAGGAGGTTAAAAATGCATTGATGGAGCTCACATCGGCTGTTAAGCAAATTGAACTAACTGTTGCAAGGAAAAATTCAACTCCTTCAGTACCTCCACCCTCTAGTCAAGTGTTGACGAGTGTATGTGGTATTTGTTCTAGCAAGGAGCATAATTCAGATTCATGCCCCAACCTACAACAAGATGAGTTAGTAGCAGCTTTGGTTAGGGGACAATTTCAAGCTAGGAACAACCCATACTCTCCTACTTACAACCCTGGGTGGAGGGATCATCCAAACTTGAATTATGGGAATTCTTTTTGCCAACAAGGCCCACCACAACAACAATCACAGCAACACCAACAAATGTTTCAGCAAGGGCAGCAGCAACCACTACAATCACAGCAACAAAATCAGCAATTTCAGCCTCCAAATCAACCAATTCAGCAGCCATTTCAAGGGTTTCAACAAGGTTTTCAAGGGAATCTGAGTTATCCACAGCCATATCAACCTCCACAGCAACAAATTCAACAACCGCAACAAAATTTCCAGCCTTGGAACCAAAGTTTTCAGCTCCAACAGCTACATTTTCAAGGATCCCAGCAAGTTCAACAATTTCAGCCTACTACCACATCATTTCAAGGTCAATCAAGGAACTACTTTAACCAAGGAGGCTATGGAAGCTGAAGTGGAGGAAATGCGTCCCAACAGAGGGTTGAGGATATGTTTCAACAGATGATGCAGCAACAACAAGCTCAACAACAACAGATACAACAAGTGCTCCAACACAATCAATATCTTGAGAGACAAATTGGGCAAATGGCTAATGACATAAATCAAAGCAAAGCTCAAGGATCAAGTCTACTACCTTCTCAAGCTGTTCCTAACCCAAAGGGGAATGTTAGCGCAATTTATTTGAGGAGTGGGAAGGTTGCATCAACTCAAAATGACCCAAGAGCCGAATTTTCAGAAAACAGGGCAGCATCTTCACTTCCAGCCCAAATCAGTGTCGAAACCACTCCGAATTCAGTGGATACCACCCCTAGCTCGTGCCCAACTTCTTCATCTAGGAATCCTCCAATTTTGGTGGAAAACGAAGCACAAAACAGCCCCGAGACAGATTTTACAACAGCTCCAAAAAACAGGGCAGCAACTCAAAAATCAGCCCCACCCATTTCGGTTCATGAGGAGGAAGTTTCTATTCCTTTGCCTTTTCCAAATGGGAGAACTCCAACCAGAAGACAAGGGGAAGAGGAGAAAGCAAAAGAGTACAATGAATTGGTAAAACTTTTTAGTAAAGTTAAAATTAATGTACCCTTGCTGACAATGATTAAACAGGTTCCGAAATATGCAAAATTTTTGAAAGATCTATGTGTTAACAAGAGGAAGCTTAAGGAAAATGAAATGGTCAGCATGGGGGAAGAATGTTTCATCACTTATCCATGCCATACCTCAGAAATGTAAGACCCTGGCATGTTCACTGTATCTTGTGAGATGGAGCACCACGCTACATGATGTCATGCTTGATTTAGGAGCTTC
>JAGFNQ010010608.1:60498-114816 GCA_024364735.1 Boesenbergia rotunda
TCCGATTCATTTGGACCGTCCGATGCAAGAATGGTTAGATCTAGACCATCTGAGAACTTTTGATCAATCCGAGCTGGGGTTAAGGCTAATCAAGCGATCAGATCAAGATCTGAAGGTTTCAGCTCAATCGGAGATCATCTACCGTTGGATCACGCTCAGAGGGATCTAGACCATCCATTTCAAATATCAGCTTGATCTGAACCATCCACTACAGATCTGGCAGATCCGAGCTACCACGAGGATGATCTTGACCTTTGATCAAGATCTGGAAATTTTGAATCAAATCGGACGAGGATCCACCGTTGGATGAAGCGGGATTAATCTCAGCCGTCCAAATTAAATGGTTAAGTTTAAATTGAAATTCCCTCGGCAGATCTCGGGGTCGCGTCTTCAGCTCAGCTTTCTTCTTCTCCGTTTCTTCTTCAATTCTTTTGGCGATTTCTTCCATTGAAGGCGTGTCCAACTCGATCAGCACCTTGGAGCAAGATCTGGATCCTCGGAGGAGGTTTCTATGGAGATTTAATCACTGATTTGCAGCTGTGCGCGAATCTGTCATCAGATCTGAAATTGGAGCTAATTCCCAGCGATTTACGAGTTTAAGGGTTCTTGGCTTGCCCTTGCGTGACGAACAAGGTGGTCTTGATACAAGGAATGGTCGAGGATTAATTTTTAGGGCATTTCTTTGTGTTTTAGCTGTAATTTCAATTACTGAATTTACTCCTGTTTCTGTTTTGTATCAGCAGTTGTTTGAATTCCTTATCTTGAATCTTTCCAGCTTAAATCTGGTTTCATTCTGCAAGTAGATGAGTTAATGAGTTAGATCAGTGATCAATTGTATCCAATTCTAGTGAATTTTCTACTTGTTGCTTGCGTATCAAGTGGTCATTGAGTATCAACTCTGTTTTCTGCACTCCCATTTAATTTCTGAAATCATATCAGTGAACTTAGTTATTGAATTGTTCCTGCATTTACTAGTGTTTCAATTCTGCATTTTCATTAGTTCGATTACTTGTTTAGTGGATGATGTTTTCATTTCAGTTTAAATTTCTGTTGTCTGTGCCATTTTTCCTGTTTCCTGCAATTAGTGCAGGGTTAGTTTCTGAAATCTGCAATTCTTCTCAGTTCATTCCATATCCATCTTTGATTCCCGAAATTAGAGATAATACTTATGGAACTCATGTATATAGCTTCAGCTTGCTGTACAATTTGATTGTTTCTGAATTTCTTTTCATTTCTGCATTAGGATTTAGTTCTTGCATTAAGATTCGGATTTCTTGCATTTCAGTTTATGTGATAGCTGTGTATCAACAAGTTCTTCTGCATATCATTTAGTTTTACCGAATTGAATCCAAACATTAGTTTTACTTCTGTATTACCTTGCAAGTTGTTTTAGTTATATTGCAATTAGTTCCAATTGTTGCTTGCCAATTTCAGAATGTGTGCCAACTAAATTTCTACAAGTTCAGTTTTGAATCTGTAAGCTTCTGCTGCTAGCTTCTGAAGGTGTGCTAAGTAATTAGTGGTTCTTCTTTGATACAAGCTTCTGAATTTTCTCAGCCATAGTTCTGAAGTTCTCAGTGGATCAATTCTTGAGCTAGCTTGCGCATTAGATTCCATGTGTGCTTGTTTCTTCACTAGATTTTTGTTTCCATTTCTGAACTTCTGAATTCTTCAGTCAATCATCACTTATGTTGCTGAATTCTGCTGCATTTATTTCTGCATTCCTGCTTTAATTCACGGTTAGCATTTCTCCATTAGAATTGTCTTTCAAGTTGAAGTAATTAGTTTCATTTGGGGACTTTCAACTACAGCCTTGGTGCTTGTATAATTTGGAACATTGATTTCATTATTCCTCGCGTATCAAATGTTCTCTTATTCATTTGTTCAGTATTTGTTTTGCATTCAAATTTAGACTTATTCTCCAAAACTCAGTTAAGTAGCAATTGTTGATTAAGTTTTACATTAGTTGAATTCATTAGCTACCATTACCTTGGCTAGTTTCTTAGTTAAGTTTCATTTCCTTTTCGTCGCATTTTCATTGTTAATTGAAATCAAAACCCCAAGTTCTTTTTGAAACCCAAAAACATTAACGACGCATAAACGCGAGCTCGAATCATACAACTTGAACTAGCCCATGGAAAAATACGACCTGTGGCCCCTTTACTACGCTTTTCTTCTTTGATTGCAAAAAGGGTTTCCAGCACATTTACAAATTCTAAATTCTGATGGATCCACATTCGTGACAATTTTAATTAGCTAAATTGGGTCCATCAATATGGTCAGACGCGATCAGAGCGTCTGACAGTGCAATTTGAATTAAAGTGATCAGTCACCCGACCGATCAGAGCGACTCCTGATCGGTCACCAGACCGATCAGGCTCCGTCCTGATCGATCCCCAACGCTCGATTAGAAATCGCGATTTCTTTGGGACTCTCCTGGATCGATCACCAGACCGATCCCAGGTTGTGGATCGATCACTAGACCAATCCACCCCTTACATCGGGCAATTTCTGAGTTTCCCAGCCTAAGCCTTCTGATCGGTCAACTGATCGATCAGGGGTTCTCCTGATCGGTCTCCAGTCCGATCAGATCATCACCAGACCGATCAGGCACCGTCCTGATCGATCTTAGTGAGAAACCCGCGAAGCTAGATCGTTCTCCAGAACGATCTGCACAGTGATCCTGATCGGTCACCAGACCGATCAGGTGCAGATCAGCAGGGGAACTCAACCTCACTGTTTGCTCCCTGATCGATCACCAGACCGATCAGGAGCCAAGCAGTGGGTGAAACACGCACTCCCTGATCGGTCACCTGATCGATCAGGAGCAGTACAGTAGGTTCCCAACCTCACTGTGTGCTCCCTGATCGGTCACCAGATCGATCAGTCATTTCTGGATCGGTCACCTGACCGATCCACGATGGAGCAGCGTGCCAGATTCTCTGCTCGGTCACCAGACCGATCCAGGGACTCAAACTTAGCCCTCCAAGCTAAGTTTCCATCCACCCCAGCCCTCCAAGCTAAGAATTTTTCCATCTAACTCTCCAAGTTGGGAATTTGCACCTAACCCTCCAAGTTAGGACTTTTCACCTAGCCCTCCAAGCTAGGACTTTTCACCTAGCCCTCCAAGCTAGGACTTTTCACCCAACCCTTCCAAGTTAGAACTTCTTCCAACCAAGCCCTCCAAGCTAGGCACCTGACCCTCCAAGCCAGGACTTTTCACCTAATTCTTCAGGATGGGAATTTGCACCTAACCCTCCAAGTTAGGACTTTTCACCTAGCCCTCAAAGCTAGGACTTTTCACCCAACCCTTCCGAATTAGGATTTTTCCAACACCTAGCCCTCCAAGCTAGGATTTTTCACACCTAACCCTCCAGGTTAGGATTTTCTAACACCTAGCCCTCCAGACTAGGATTCTTCATATTATGCCTAATCCTCGATCAGGACTTAATCATAATCATCATAATCATCAACCTAAACTAAAATCGTTGTCAACACCAAAACAACAATCAGGACCAGACTGCATCAACAAAAGGGGGAGAACTTGTGATGTTAAGTTAGGTTTAACTTGACTTAGGAGAACTTGTGGTGTTGAGTTAGGTTTTACTCAACTTGGTGTTATGAAGAATTGAAAGTTATGTGGAGGGCATAGGTTAAAGGGGAGGGCATGTGTATGTCTCTTAATGTGCTATGCTTTTAATTTGCAATTGCTATTGTTGTTGTTTTACCTAACTTAAACATATTGTCACACATAAAAAGGGGGAGATTGTTGGGGCAATCGACTCAAGTATGATCAGGAGGAACATGGGTTTTAATGTGTATGTCAATATGGTTAAGTTAGGGTTTCATGTTGGTCTAATATGTATATGTAAGTGTGCAGGTTTGCAGGTACACATAGACTTGGTTGGATGTCTTCAGGTGAAGGGTGACATGGAGGTAAGCTGTGGGTTTGTGTGCGCATCCGAGGGACCATGGACGAAGCAGGGACGATGAGCTGAGGGAAGCGGACTTCGAGGCGTACGTGAAGGATGGCATGGAGGCAAGCCGTGGACTTACGTGCGCATCTGAGGGATGAGGGCTAAAGTCGAAGAAGGTTTGAAGGCGATAGATCGAGGCTGCTGGATCAGAGACGATGAGCTGAGGGACGCGAACTTCGAGGCATGCGTGAAGGATGGTATGGAGGCAAGCCGAGGGCTTGCGTGCGCATCTGAGGGACGGGAGTCGAAGATGAAGAGGGTGTAAAGGCAACAGATCGAGACTGCTATTTGAAGAGTCAACTAGGTTGTGAGGGTCCGAGTGTTGAGTGATTGTACTCGGGAACTAAGCCGGGAGGGTTCGAGTGCGGAGAGAAATGTACTCGCGAAGGGTAACCATAGGCTTAGGGAAGGACAGTTAACTGCCCTAGGGGCGGTCGACTGATATGGTCAGAATTCGAAAGGTCACACTGTGAATTTCGAATTCAAGTGAGGCCAGTCGACTGGGGCAGTCGACTGGTAACGGTCATATTCAGCCTCGAGCTCTATTTGAGGGAGCTTGTTTAGGGTTGTTCTTTCTTGGTGAAACCTACTTGGATAGAGCTGGTTAGTAGCCTATATTACTCAGGCCGTGTACAAGTGTGGTAGCGAGGTTTCTCCACCCACAAGAAGCGATGAGATCTAGTCGGAGGTGCTCCGGGGAATCATCCACCGAAGGATTATGGATCGTCCACCTTACGGACTGTCGTGGAGTTGGAGCATCATCCCGAACCACTACATCGGTGTGTCGTTCTTATTCGTTAGTTTTTGTTTTATTTAGTATATTCCACTTGCGCACTAACGATTGTAGGAAGAAAATCGAGGGAAGCTATTCTCCCCCCTCCTCTAGCTTGACGGTCACGGTCCTAACAACCCAATATTATCAGAAGAGATGACATCCTAGGTCCTGCTCCAGAGTGTTGGATCGAGAGAACTGATAGAGGGGGGTGAATATCGGAAAACGTTCGGATTGAAAAGAGAATGCGTAGCGGAAGATTAAAAACAAAAACACGCAAATACCAAGTTTTTTACTTGGTTTGGAGCCTAGGTCGACTCCTACTCCAAGGCCCACGGTCGCTGACCGTTTACTGCGGGCAACACTATAATCGCGCAAAATCAGTTACAGAAATAGAATTATAGTTAAAGTACAGTACTGAAATTAAACTCTTTTTACCGACGTCCGGTTGTAGATTACTTTTTCCGGAGCAGTAGGACGTTGTCGGCGCTTGTATCTTGAGTCGGGAGGTTGCCGGAGCGGAGCGCGGGAGCAGAAGAGCGTAGGAGCGTTGAAAGAATTGTTGTACGAAGCCTTGGGGTCGAGGGCCCTTTTATAGGCCCTGGGGGCGCCCCCCCCCCACGTGTCGGTCGATCCACCTTTCGCTCGGTCAACATCTGATCCCCTCAAACTCGGGATCGATCTTGACCGGGGCGCCCGGAATGCTGGGGGCGCCCGGATTGGCCGGGTCAGACTTTTATCCTCTTGGCTTCGCTGGAGCTTTGCTTCGATTGCTTGCGCTCGGGGCGCTCGGACCATCCGGGGCGCCCGGGAGCAGCGGGGGCGCCCGGAAGCACGGGGGCGCCCCGAACATGAACTGTCGAAGCCTTCTTTTGCATTATGTGTTTTGTGTTCACCTTGGGGGCGCCCGGGACACTCCGGGCGCCCTGGTCAGCTGTTGCCTCACTCATTTGAGGCTCTCTGAGCTGCAGACACTCGTTCCTTCGGTCCTGCATCCAGGGTTAGTCCAAAACACCATAAAGCAATAAGATGTTAGTTTATACAGCCTTAGCTGTCTTGGTTCTGACTTTGGGTCTCCATAATGGAACCCTAGGTCGAACCGACGCCTACTGTTCCCTCGACGGGGAACACGTCCTCACCTACTCCTCTCAGGAGAATGTACCTGATGCCAACCGGCTCCTCCGGTTGGACTTTTGCCTAGCGGTCCTTCGCCCGGTGCCTAGCATTCCTTCGCCAGGTCTTCAGTCCCAAGTTGTCCTTCGCCTGGTGCCTAGCAGTCCTTCGCTAGGACTTTGTTTCCTGGCAGCCCTTCGCCAGGTGCCTAGCAGCCCTTCGCTAGGACTTTGTTTCCTGGCATCCCTTCGCCAGGTGCCTAACAGCCCTTCGCTAGGACTTTTCCTGCACACTTGAGTAGCAACATTAGATCACAAATAGACTTAACTTTGAATCCTTTGCCAATATCAAAACAAGGTTCGATATGGTGCTTCCTGCACCAACAATCTCCCCCTTTTTGATTTATGGCTACACAATTCAAAGTTAAGTAAAAACATATAACTGTTAATAACAGAAGATAAAAACACAATGAAGTATGAACGGAGTATAAACAGAATAGATTTAAAAAATTCTTTATTTCTCATACTCCCCCTAAAACCCTGAATTCTTATGTTAAAACACTTAACTTTGACCTTTCCTCCCCCTTTGACATATATCAAAAACAAAACATGGGTGAACAGGGTAAAATTTTGAGAAGTTTTGCAAACCTAAATTTTGTTAAAAAAACTTTTACTTACAAGGCTTTGCAAAAAAGAATTTTACTTAGGCGAAATTTTGAAGGCAAATTTCCCAAAAAAATTGTTTACCAAAAATTTTTGCACACTTAGAAATATTTGTTTGGAAACACTTTGTGCATTTTGGAAAACAAGATCTGGACAAGTTTTTTTTTTTCACTAAAAAACTTTACTTAGAAATATTTGACAAAATTTTTCAACAAGTTTTTGCT
The DNA here is from genome assembly GCA_024364735.1 of Boesenbergia rotunda. Classification (NCBI taxonomy): domain Eukaryota; kingdom Viridiplantae; phylum Streptophyta; class Magnoliopsida; order Zingiberales; family Zingiberaceae; genus Boesenbergia; species Boesenbergia rotunda. The sequence goes on from JAGFNQ010010608.1 coordinate 67,247, forward strand.
CGGGCAAATTTTGTGTACTAAGAACAAAAAATTTATTTAGGAGAAGACATGTATTTAACAAAAATTTGAAACACTTAGAAATACTTAGAAACTTTTGAAGCACATTTTGAAAAAGAAAAAAAAATCTCTCTTTCCTTTCTCTCCCCCTTTATGTGAAATTCTTCTCTTGTTTTTGACCATTTCTAAAATAAATTTTCTTTGAAAAAGAAGGAAAATTTTAATGAAGAGTTTAATTTTCACTTTTTCTACTCTCCCCCTAAGCCATATATCAATAAAGAGCTCTAAAAAAAAATATTTTGAAAGACATTTAAAATTTGTGTATCAGAGCTTATGGGTTTTGAAAACATAAATATTTGAGAATAATGTCAAAAATTATAATAGTTTCTAAGTAACAACATTTTGAAAGAGTGAAGAATTGATGCAAAAAAATAGAATTAGAGTCAGGTGTATATTTGCATTGAGTCCATGCATGACAAGCAAAAAAAAATTTTAATCAATAAGTTTACTTGTTTTGAATATTTTAAAAAAATACAAGTACTTTAAAAGATATTGAGCTTTTTGAGAGATGCAAGTACACTGTATCTTTGAAGAATATAAGTCACTTTGAAAGATATTATGCAATTTTTGAAAATATAAGTATTATTTAAAAAATATGTATTTTTGAAAAATATACAAGTACTTTTTAAAAAAAACAGATTGAGCCTTTTTGGAAAGTCTAAGTACTGTTTTTGAAAACTATTAGACTTTGAAAAATATAAGTAATTTTTGAAAAGTATTATATATTTTGAAAACATAATATTTTACTTGACTAGGTTTCTTTTCCAGTCTGACACAATCCTAGGAAACCTTGTTAACTACAAGGACATTTTCCTAAGTGTCCTGGAAATTTCTCCAACCTAAGTAAATATTATTTCACAAATAATTTCATATGCCACAAGAATTTTGAAAAATAAAATAATAGTATTTTGAAAGAAAAATTATTTAAGTTTTCAAAAGGATTTTAAACGTGCAGTGCATGAGAACATATAATTTAGAAAATGTTCAATAATTCTTTTAATTTGATCTCCCCCTAAACTTGACCCAGTCCTAGGAAGCTTGTTGACTACAAGCGATCTTCCTCTGAGTTTTAAGGTTTGATTTAAATTATAAGAATTATCTGATAACTTCAAAACAAATAATTACTAAAACAAAACATTTCAGAAATTCTTCTTTTGACTCAAACTCCCCCTAAATTTGACACATCCTAGGAGTCCTTGTAGATCATGAAGTGGACCTTCCTCTGTGTCTTTAGGGTTTATTAAAATCAAAAGAATAATTTTGAATAACCTTCTGAGTATGATAATTTTCAAGGAGATATATTTTTGAAAACATAACTTGAAATGATAATACAGTTTTCGAAAAATATTTTGAAATGATGATAATTTTTCAAACAGATAGTAGAATACGAAGGTTTTTGAATTAATTTTTGAAAACCTTATCGAGATGATAATAAGATTTAGAGCATAAGGTTTTTTTTTTAAATTTAAATTTTTCGAAAAGTATTAAAAGAAACTCCCCCTGTATCCGACACAGTCTGACTTTTATCTAAGTTGCTTAAGGGGTTCAGTGTTGAGCAGGTTTGACTATGTTGACTAGGGTTGACTGTTTTGACTCAGTTAAACAACCCCCTAGATTATATTTAAAACGAGTCTATCGAGATATCTCACATGAAATTTCATAAAAAAAACGTTAGAATTGAAAGAGTAGGGTACCATAAACTGAATTAATTTGAAAAATAGAGATAATTTTGAATAACTTTTGAAAATATTTTTTTTTATTTAAAAGGATAGTGAATTATGCTTTTAGGTCCTAGATGTCTCACCCAGTTCTACGTGGTCAAACATGTTAACCTTATGGGTTGTGTGAGACAAATATTTTAATTTTGAAAATAAATGATTGACAATTATTAAATTGAATTTTGAGAATAATTAATTAAGTTGAATTTGAGAATAATTAATTGAATTATTTTGAATTTGATTAAATTGATTTAATAGAATTTAATTGAATTTAATTGATTTAATTAAGATTTAATTGAATTTAATTGATTTAATTAAGATTTAATTGATTTAGTTGGTTGGGTTGGACTCAACTTTTAGGTCCTAAGCATCTCACCCATTTCTAAGTGACAAAACAGGATATCCTTAACTATTTTGTGAGATGCATTAATTTTATCTTTTGATGTTAATGCTATGATTTAATTGAAGCTTGTGTTAGATTCGAGTTTAACAAATAATAATTTAAAAGTGAGTTTCGATAATTGGCTTCCAGGTCTTGGCGAGGCACAGAGGCCATCTTTGGCCGTAGCCTTATTGGATCAACAACCCTTTCCTAGACAAAGCCTCTTAAAGAAAGATCATTTTCAAATCATTGTTTGAGACACTCTGGTCTAACTAGCTTAGGATTCGGAGAGGTAGCTTCGGCTAGTTCCACCGGACTAAAAAGACCAAATAAGGTACTCCTTAGTCCTTACCCTACGTGATTCCTTAGTCAGGCTTCCCTAACGTACTATCATCAAACCTTGTCCTAATACTAGGTTGTTCAAGTTTCAATTAATCAGGTTAGTCCTTAAACTAACCAATCCTAATTTTAAGCAAAAAAAAAATAAAAAGTAAAAAACAAACAACACAATTAAAGCAAACAAAAAATGATCTAAGTTACATCATAATCGAAATAATACTCAGGTTTTTTAAAATCAACAAGGTTGGGAATTAAATTTTCTGACATATTAACCTTAACTATTTTGTATGAATTAATTACGTTCTTTGAGGTAAATATTAGATTTTCAAATATCGTAAATTTACCTTTTGATTCCCGGTTGGGAATCTCCCCCTTGATACTTGCCGTCTTTAGCATCTTGTAGTGGTCGCGAGTCATCCGGACCAGCTTCCGATCATCCCCTTCTTCGTCGTCTGAGTCTGAGTTGGACTCAGGTATTGGTTGAGGCCTCTTTTGCAATTCTCTTGGAGTTTTTCCTGCAATAAAAACTATACCTTCCTCGACCATTGCAATATCAGCTTGATTATTTAATCTTAATTTAGAAAACGATTCAAAATTAATTACCGATTTTGTCTCAGAAAACTCGTCGTTTGACTCTGGTTTGATTTCGACGTCGGGTGTCGAGTTTGTCTCAGCTACTTGTTCTTGAGCTTCTAAGATCTCAACCTCGGAGCTCTCTTCGTGTAGATTGATTAGCTTTTCCCGCATCTCCTTGGCACAGTTGAAGGATCCGACCCGCTTCAGTTCTTCTTTGGTCAGGCCGCATTGTAAGATTGTTGTTGCCCTGGCATCAGTCTCGATCTTCCTCAGAGTTGGTTCGTCCAATTTGTCCCAGGCGATCGATGTTCCATCTTCTGTGGGGAGGGTGAACCCTGTTTGAATGATCATCCATATGTCCATATGGTCCTTCAGATGGAACTCCATTAGACTTCTCCAGGAATTGAAGTTCTCGCCGAAGAATAGCAGTGGACGGGCACTATTCCATTCTTAGTTGGCCATTTAGTTTAACCTCGTACAGAAAAGAAATAACAAAAATATACCAAGACTTGGTCTTGGATTAGTAGTGCGGGAGAAGGGAAAAAATAGCTCAAAATAAATGTTGCACGAATTTCGATGCAGAATTATACTAAAATAATAAAAATAATTTATGACAAATTTTTGAAAATATTAATTTTGTCAATTCTGAGTAATGATGAAAAATTAAAAATTTAATGTTAAAAAAATTTGCTCGAATTAAGGTAGCACGAATTTCGAGGAAAATATTAAAATAATAATAAAAAAGTTTATGACAAATTTTCAAAAATTGTTCGTTTTATCAATTTTGACTTATAGTGAATGAATGAGAATTCAAAATTGAAAAAGGCGTAAGAATATTTTAAATACACCTACAGATATTATTTATTTGAAAATAAAAAGCGAGACTGATCAAGTGGTGTTGATTAACAAAAAGAAAAGAATTAAAATAAAAAATTTCGTAAATCCGAAAAACTCTCAAATTGGTGGTTGCACCAAATTTGAGCTTCCCCGCTTTGATACCACTTGTTGGATCGAGAGAACCGATAGAGGGGGGGGTGAATATCGGAAAACATTAGGATTGAAAAGAGAATGCGTAGCGGAAGATTAAAAACAAAAACACGCAAACACCAAGTTTTTTACTTGGTTCGGAGCCTAGGTCGACTCCTACACCAAGGCCCACGGTCGCTGACCGTTTACTGCGGGCAACACTATAATCGTGCAAAATCAGTTACAGAAATAGAATTACAGTTAAAGTACAGTACTGAAATTAAACTCTTCTTTTTACCGACGTCCAGTTGTAGATTACTTTTTCCAGAGCAGTAGGACGTCGCCGGCGCTTGTATCTTGAGTCGAGAGGTTGCCGGAGCGGAGCGCGGGAGCAGAAGAGTGTAGGAGCGTTGAAAGAATTGTTGTACGAAGCCTTGGGGTCGAGGGCCCTTTTATAGGCCCTGGGGGCGCCCGGGACGTCGGGGGCGCCCCCCCCACGTGTCGGTCGATCCACCTTTCGCTCGGTCAACATCTGATCCTTTCAAACTCGGGATCGATCTTGACCGGGGCGCCCGGAACGCTGGGGGCGCCCGGATTGACCGGGTCAGACTTCTATCCTCTTGGCTTCGCTGGAGCTTTGCTTCGATTGCTTGCGCTGGGGGCGTCCGAACCATCTGGGGCGCCCGGGAGCAGCGGGGGCGCCCGGAAGCACGGGGGCGCCCCGAACATGAACTGTCGAAGCATTCTTTTGCATTATGTGTTTTGTGTTCACCTTGGGGGCGCCCGGGACACTCCGGGCGCCCTGGTCAGCTGTTGCCTCACTCTTTTGAGGCTCTCTGAGCTGCAGACACTCGTTCCTTCGGTCCTGCATCCAGGGTTAGTCCAAAACACCATAAAGCAATAAGATGTTAATTTATACAGCCTTAGCTGTCTTGGTTCTGACTTTGGGTCTCCATAATGGAACCCTAGGTCGAACCGACGCCTACTGTTCCCTCGACGGGGAACGCGTCCTCACCTACTCCTCTCAGGAGAATGTACCTGATGCCAACCGGCTCCTCCGGTTGGACTTTTGCCTAGCGGTCCTTCGCCAGGTCTTAGATACCAAGCTGTCCTTCGCCCGGTGCCTAGCATTCCTTCGCCAGGTCTTCAGTCCCAAGCTGTCCTTCGCCTGGTGCCTAGCAGTCCTTCGCTAGGACTTTGTTTCCTGGCAGCCCTTCGCCAGGTGCCTAGCAGCCCTTCGCTAGGACTTTGTTTCCTGGTAGCCCTTCTCCAGGTGCCTAACAGCCCTTCGCTAGGACTTTTCCTGCACACTTGAGTAGCAACATTAGATCACAAATAGACTTAACTTTGAATCTTTTGCCAATATCAAAACAAGGTTCGATATGGTGCTTCCTGCACCAACACAGAGCTCCCTAATAACTCTCCTATACCATCAGAATCGTCTCAAGTTGCTGCTCCAATCTTAGAAGTCTCACCAGTTGAAGATAATATACTCTCTAGCTCTGGATCCTTGGATAATACAGGTTCAGCAACAAACTCACCATGCCAACCCACTTCCTCATCACCGTCAACAAATGATCCAGATGATAATGCTCCTCGTCGCTTGCTTCCCTTAAGTGACATATATGCACCATGCCCACCAATGGCTACTCGATATCCTCTTCCTCGAGCTCTAGTGGTTTCCTCAAAAAATTTTGAACCAACTTGCTTTACACAGGCAAACAAGGATCCAAATTGGCGTAATGTAATGGCTACAGAATTTGATGCACTTGTTCGCAATGGAACGTTGAGCCTAGTTCCTCGCACTCTGTCCATGAATGTTGTGGGTTCGAAATGGATATTCCGTCTTAAGCATCGAGCTGATGGTTCTCTTGAACGGTATAAAGCTCGCCTTGTAGCCAAAGGATTTAGTCAACAACCAGGTATTGACTTCAATGACACCTTCAGCCCAGTCATCAAGATTATATCTGTCAGATTATTGTTATCAATAGCTATTAGTTCTAATTGGTCTATCCGACAAATAGACGTTTCTAATGCATTTCTTCATGGTATTCTTGAGGAAATGGTTTTTATGGAGCAACTACGTGGGTTTATTCATCCACAATTTCCATCTCATGTTTGCCATCTCAAGAAATCTTTATATGGTCTTCGGCAAGCTCCTCGTGCATGGTTTCATCGATTATCTAAATGGTTACAGGATCAAGGATTTTCTGAATAAAAAATTGACTCCTCTCTATTTTATAGACATAATGATGGATCTATGATATTTTTTCTTATTTATGTAGATGACATTCTATTAACTGGTAATGATCAAATGGGCATCTCAAATTTATTAAGCCTTCTCAATCAGAAATTTTCTATTCAAGATTTAGGAAATGCTCGTTTTTTTCTTGGCATTGAACTTATTCCACATGATGAAGGTTGTATCCTCTCTCAGAGTAAATATATTACTAGGCTTCTTCAAAGAGCTAAAATGGATGGAGCATGTCCGATCTCTACACCTATTGCTCCAAATAATGTCTCTACACCTTCTTCCTCTTCAGTGATGGCTGATCCTCAGGTTTATCGAAGTATTGTTGAAGCTTTATAGTATGTTACTATCATGCGCTTTGATATTATATTTGTAATAAATCATGTTTGTCAGTTCATGCATACTCCTACTAAATAAAATTGGGAAGGTGTGAAAAGAATACTTCGTTATCTCAAAGGCACTATTCTACATGGTCTTCTTTATATCGACACTCATCTCGAGATTTATATGTCTATAGCGATGCGGATTGAGCAAGTTCTCCTGAAGATAGATGCTCTACTAGTGGATATGCAATATTTCTTGGACGAAATCTTATTTCTTGGAATTTGAAAAAGCAACCTACAGTATCTCGTTCAAGCACTGAAGCTGAATATAAAGCTATAGCCAATGCAACGTCAGAAATTATTTGGCTTGAATCCCTTCTTTCGAAACTTCATCTTGCATCAAATATTACACCAAAAATTTGGTGTGATAATATTGGAGCAACATATCTTACATTAAATCCAGTATTTCATGCTCGTACAAAATATGTTGAAATTGATTTTCATTTTGTTCGAGAGTACATGGCAAACAGACAATTATCTGTTTCTTATATCTCTGCAGAAGATCAAATTGCTGATATCTTACCAAGACATTATCCAAACAACGTTTTAGCAGATTATCATGCAAACTTAACGTCAGAGATCTCCCGTTAAGTTTGTCGGGGGGGGGGGGGGTAAAAGTTGTTGATGCAGTCTGGCCCTGATTGTTGTTTTGGTGTTGACACCGATTTTAGTTTAGGTGGATGATTATTGATGATGATTAAGTCCTAATCGGGGATCAGACATGGTATGGAAAATCCTAGCTTGGAGGGCTAGGTGTTGGAAAATCCTAACCTGGAGGGTTAGGTGTTGAAAATCCTAGCTTGGAGGGCTAGGTGTGTGAAAAGTCCTAATTCGGAAGAGGTGGGTGAAAAGTCCTAGCTTGGAGGGCTAGGTGAAAAGTCCTAACTTGGAGGGTTAGGTGCAAATTCTCATCTTGGAGAATTAGGTGAAAAAGTCCTGGCTTGGAGGGTCAGGTCCTAGCTTGGAGGGCTAGGTTTGGAAAGTCCTAATCCGGAAGAGTTGGGTGAAAAGTCCTAGCTTGGAGGGCTAGGCGAAAAGTCCTAACTTGGAGGATTAGGTGCAAATTCCCAACTTGGAGGGTTAGGTGAAAAATCCTTAGCTTGGAGGGCTAAGGTGGATGAAACCCTAGCTTGGAGGGCTAGGTTGGAGCCCCTGGATCGGTCTGGTGACTGATCAGGGAGTTGGCACGGTGCTCCTTCGTGGATCGGTCTGGTGACCGATCCAGCGATGACTGATCGATCTGGTGACCGATCAGGGAGTATGCGTTTCACCCACTGCTTGGCTCCTGATCGGTCTGGTGACCGATCAGGGAGCAAACAGTGAAGTTGAGTTCCCTTGCTGAACTGCTCCTGATCGGTCTGGTGACCGATCAGGATCACTGTGCAGATCGTTCTGGAGAACGATCCAGCATCGCAGGTTCCTCTCTATGATCGATCAGGATGGAGCCTGATCGGTCTGGACATAGCCTGATATGTCTGGTGACCGATCAGGAGGTCTCCTGATCGGTCCGGTGATTGATCAGGAGGTCTGGACTGCGAAGCTCAGAAATCACCTGATAAAGGGGTGGATCGGTCCGGTGATCGATCCACAACCTGGGATCGGTCTGGTGACCGATTCAGGAGAGTCTCAAAGAAATCGTGATTTCTAATTGAGCGTTGGGAACCGATCAGGACGGAGCCTGATCGGTCTGGACCCAGCTTGATCGGTCTGGTGACCGATCAGGAGGCTCTCTGATCGGTCCGGTGACCGATCACTTTAATTCAAATTGCACTGTCAGACGCTCTGATCGCGTCTGAACGTATCCGATTCTCTGCGCTTAACATCTGATACATGATATGCTGTTTGATATGCTGCTCTAACACTCTGATTAAGCTGCAGGTGACAGGGGAGGATTCATACACTCAAGGAGAAGTCAATGGAGGCTTTCCTTGGAGCAGGTTTGTCCGTTTTCCATCTCAGGTTGCAACGACCGGAGCTGCAGACTGGAGCTGCTGACTGAGGGGAGCTCAGGAAGTCCAGGAAGGGTTCAGTAGTAGCTGGCGTTGGCAGAGAAGCAGCTGGAGGCTGCAGGAGATGCTGTCACCTGGTGCGGAGTAGAGGAACAAAAGGGCAGAAGAAGGGTTCGTGGAAGCAGAGTTCGTGTGTTCTAGTCTTTTCGAACGAAGTTCTTGCTGCGCCTTTGTGTTTTCCACATCTAGCTTGTGCGTTCTGAAGTTTTCATCACCTTGAGCAAGCTACTGCAATCGAGAAGCAATCATCCATTACTTGAGCTCTTGAAGGAGAGAACAAAAGGCTTGGAGTCCGACATCGGGAAGACACGAGGAAGGGTTCTTGCGTGAGATCGCCACTGGGTGGAGCTCAGGAAAGCTTGCTATGTTCTTGTCCTTGCTAAGTGTTTGAGTAAGATCCTTCTTGTTGTTTCTTTGGGCTTAAACTTAAATCTGTGATTGAAACGCTGTGGAGAGGTTACTCCACCGAGAAGGAGGTTGCTTTCTATCCGGTGATAACCGGGGCTTGATCTGCCGACGATCAAGGGATTGCCCACCTTAAGGGCACGCCAAGGAGTAGGGGCAAGTTATCCCCAAACCTTGTAAACCCTCCTTGTTAGCAATCTTGCTAGTGTGTCGACTTTGCTTTCGTTCCGTGTTTTCTACTTACTCTGTGATTATTTCTTCTGCTGTGCTACTGATAAGTTTGAGTGCAGAAATTTGATTTGTGCCAAAGGTCTAAGTGATTGGCTATATTCACCCCCCCTCTCTAGCCATCCGGGTTCCAACAAGTGGTATCAGAGCTTGGGGCTCTGTTTTTGCGGATTAACAACCGAGAGCTACATCCATGGCATTGAGGGAAGGCTTCTCCACCACCCGACCTCCTTTCTTCGATGGCGCTGACTTCCAATATTGGAGATCGAAGATGGAATATTACTTAAAGATGGACATCAACACTTGGTTTGCGGTGAAGGTGGGATTCACCCCTCCTAAGGATGATGAAGGCAAAGTACTCGAATCATGGCGGTGGACTGCCGAACAAACTCGGAAGAGTGAAGCCGACGCGAAGGCGGTTGTCACTCTACAATACGGCATGAACAAAGACCAACTCATCAAGGTTGGTCCTTTCACAAGTGCAAAGGACTTGTGGAACAAGCTCATTGAGCTTCACGAGGGCACCCGAGACTCAAGAATCGCAAAGAGGGACTTGTTCCTCAATCAACCTCAAAATCTCTCGATGAAGGAGAACGAAACGGTAAGTGAGCTCCATAGTCGGTTCAAGGAAGTCCTCAATGGGCTTCATTCGATTGATGAAAAGGTCGAGAATCGCGACCTTGTGAGGTATGTCTTGAAAACCTTTCCAAGGAATGCTTTGTGGTCATCCATGGTGGATGCCTACAAAGTTTCCAAGGATCTATCCATTGTAAAGTTAGATGATTTATTTTGTAAGATGGAATTGCATGAAATGGCTAACAAAGGCCCCAAGGAGAAGGGGATTGCTTTAGTTGCAGGGGACCGGTCAAACAAGAAGAAGAAGGAGAAGATGAAGGAGAAGGAGGTCTCTTCATCTTCATCCTCTTCCAAATCCGAGTCCGATTCCGAAGAAGATGGCAGCGGCTCCTCATCCTCTGAGATGACAAACTTTGTGAGAAGAATGATGAGAAGGGGTCGACGCTTCAAGAGTAGAGGTAACTCTAGTGAAGCTAAACTCGATAAGACTAATGCCTCTTGCTTTGAGTGTGGTAGGAAAGGACATTTCAAGAATGAGTGCCTGAAACTAAAGAAGAAGGAGGAGAAATCCAAAAAGAAAGAAGAGAAATTCAAGAAGAAGAAGAAAGCTTTGATGGCCACTTGGGATGAGTCATCCTAAGCTCATCCGATGAAGAGAAGGAGGAGAAGAGCACAAGGCATGTGGCACTCATGGCATTGGGAGATCAAGAGAGCAGTGATGAATCTTCCAACTCATCAAACGCACATCTTCGGATGATGAAGAGGTAACTTCTTCCGAACTTGAAAAGTGTTATAGAGCAATTTCATGTTTAACTAGTATGCTTAAGAAGTCAAAAAATAAAGTTAAAGCGTTGCAATTAGAAATTGATCAATTGAAATTATCTAGGGATGATAACATTGATGATTTGCATGTTGAATTGTTAGAAGATGAAATTAAATCATTGAAACTTGAAGTTGAAAACTTGAAATCCTCTAGGGTTGAGGAAGTAGATGATTTGCATGATGAGTTACTAGTAGAAGAAAACCAATCATTAAAGAGTGAAGTTGAGAGACTCAAGAATATTATTGAGAAGTTCTCAACTAGCTCTAAAACCCTAGATATGATTGTGAATGCCCAAAGGGCAGTCTACAATAGGGCCGGTATCGGTTACCGTCCTAAAGAACCCTCATTCGTGTCTCTTATGTCTAGGACTGATATGAGACAATCTAGGACACCCAAGGTTTAAAAGAAAGTTGTCAAGGCATGGGTGTCTAAGTCTTGTATAGTTGATGCTTTAGGTCCCAAGGTTTGGGTACCTAAAACTTCTATTTTTCGAATTGTGTAGGTTATGATTGTGGGGGAGCATCTATCAATTTGGTTCGTTGATAGTGGATGCTCCAAACACATGACCGGGGATAGATCATTGTTTACCACACTTCACAAGAAAAGTAGAGGTAATGTTTCATTTGGTAACAATGGTAGTCTTAAGGTCATAGGAATAGGAGACATTCAAATATCCGAATGTCTTAGAATTTCAAATGTCCTTCTAGTCAAGGGGATGAAATTTAATCTCCTAAGTGTGAGTCAATTGTGTGACACGGGTTACACAATTGATTTTCAACCAAGTCAATGTCTAGTTAGACAACATGACACCTTGGACACGGTACTAGTAGGAACAAGAGTAGACAATATTTATCAAGTTTCATTTAAAAGTGCTACTAATATTTCTGCTAAGTGTTTCATGTCAAAAGAAGAAGAGTCCACCCTTTGGCACCGGAGGCTAGCATATGTGAACATGAAGAACATCCGTAAGTTGGCCAACAAGGGATTAGTTCGTGGCTTACCAAGCATCAAGTATGAGAAAGATAAACTTTATAATGCATGTCAAATGGGTAAGCAAACAAAATCTGCACATAAAGGTAAAAACGCTGTAAGTACTTCTACTGCATTAGATTTACTTCACATGGATCTATTTGATTGTAGTACTATCATATCATTGAGTGGAAGTAGATATTGCTTAGTGATTATTGATGATTTCACTAGATATACATGGACTTACTTTTTAAAATATAAGGACCAAACCTTAGATGTTTTCATTTCTTTTTGTAGGAGGGTAGAAAATGAGAAATCATTAACTATTAAGACAATAAGAAGTGATCATGGAGGTGAATTTCAAAATCAAAGGTTTTTGGAATTTTGTCAAGATAGGGGTTATAGACATGAGTTCTCTACTCCTAGAACACCACAACAAAATGGTGTTGTAGAGAGGAAGAACAGTGTACTTCAAGAGGCTGCACGAAGCATGCTTAATGAGTACTCACTCCCAGTTACTTGTGGGCCGAAGCTGTAAATACAGCTTGCTATGTGCAAAACCGGGTCCTCATTCATAGGTTTTTAGGGAAGACTTCTCATGAACTTTGGTTTGGGAAACCACCCACAGTTAAACACCTTCGGGTGTTTGGTTGTAAGGTGTTCATCCTAAACACCAAGGATCATCTTGGAAAGTTCACGACAAAGGCTGATGAAGGGATACTAGTCGGGTACTCCCTCGTTAGCAAAGCCTATCGAGTCTACAATAAGAAGTCTAGACTAGTTGAAGAATCTTCTGATGTTGTCTTTGAAGAAATTCCAAAAGTCAATGGTCAACCAGAAGATGAAGTTCAATTCGAACTTAGGAGACTAAGTTTGAATGAAAGTCCAAATGTTGTTGATGGTGATGAATCCGATGACGGTGAGCCTAAACGATCCATAGATCATCCGGATCCTGAGGCTGAACTTGTGTCTAGTGAACCTATTCAAGAAGCACCACCAACACCAAGGCAAACTAGATTAGCCTCTAGTCATCCCCAAGACCAAATTGTTGGAGACATCCATCATGGGGTTAGGACTAGATCATTCTTCCGGAATGAGGCTAATGAAGTTGCCCTAATTTCTGAAATTGAACCTAGAAAAATTGATGAAGCATTAAATGATCCCGATTGGGTCATTGCAATGCAAGATGAACTAGGTCAATTTGAAAGAAGTCAAGTTTGGGACTTAGTCCTTAGACCTAAGAAGACCACCATCATTGGAACCAAATGGGTCTTCAAGAACAAATTGAACCATAAAGGAGAAATCATTAGAAACAAGGCACGCTTGGTAGCCAAGGGCTATGGTCAAGTTGAAGGCCTTGATTATGATGAGACTTATGCTCCCGTGGCATGATTAGAGTCCATTCGATTGATGCTTGCGTTTGCAGCACATCGCGACTTCAAGCTATACCAAATGGATGTCAAATCGGCCTTTCTAAATGGTCTGATTAGAGAAGAGGTCTATGTCGAACAACCTCCGGGGTTTGAGAATTCCGAATTTCCAAACCACGTGTTCAAGCTCAAAAAGGCACTTTATGGCCTTAAACAAGCACCACGGGCTTGGTATGAGCGGTTGTCGACATTCTTAATTGAGAAGGGCTTCGTTAGAGGCCAAATAGACCCTACACTATTTCTACGAAGAGATGGTGACAATATTTTCGTAGCGCAAGTATATGTCGATGACATAATTTGTGGCTCAAACAATAAGGGATATTTAAATGAGTTCATTGGACATATGGAGAGTGAATTTGAAATGAGTCTAGTGGGAGAGTTGACTTTCTTCCTTGGACTTGAAATCAAGCAAACTCGCGATGGTATCCATGTGCACCAATCAAAGTATACACAAGAAATGCTTCAAAAATTTAATATGAGTGATTCAAAAGAGGTAACCACTCCCATGGCTACAAACACAAGATTAGACAATGATGAGAGTGGTAAACCCGTTGATTTGACTCAATATCGAAGTATGATAGGTAGTTTGCTATACCTTACAGCTAGTTGACCTGATATTCGATTTGCTGTGGGTATGTGCGCTAGGTATCAAGTTTGTCCCAAGGAATCTCACTTAATCGCTGTTAAGCGAATTTTGATATACCTCAAAGGCACACTTGGAGTTGGTCTATGGTACCCCCGTACCGAAACATTTGATTTAATTGGCTATACGGATTCCGACTACGCTAGATGTAAGTTGGACCGGAAGAGCACAAGTGGGGGTTGCCAATTCTTAGGTTCGTCCTTAGTAAGTTGGTCAAGTCGGAAGCAACATTGTGTTGCTCTCTCCACGACCGAGGCAGAATACATCGCCATGGGAGAGAGCGTATCACAATTGTTGTGGATGATACATACTTTAGAGGACTATGGTTTGAGTTACAAGGGTGTGCAAGTGTTATGTGATAACATTAGCACAATTAACCTAACCAAGAATCCAGTCCATCATTCTAGGACCAAACACATTGAGGTGCGTCACCACTTCATTAGGGATCATGTAGCTAGGGGAGATATCGTACTCTCGCATGTAGAGTCCAAATCAAACCTAGCTGACATTTTCACTAAACCACTCCCCGAAAATGAATTTAGTTTCCTAAGACGGGAGTTGGGAATGTGTCGTGCTTCATGAATTTCAAAATGCATTCAAACCTTTCATGATTATTTCGAAATTGTTGGGAAACAATTGGGTAACTTTGGGGACATCTCACACAAACTATAAGGTTTAACAAAACATTTTTGTTTGCTAGATATGGGGTGAGATGTTAGGATCAACAAAATTTCTCAAAATGTCAATGCATCCCTTGAGAAATTAAGTTGACGAGATAATAATAACTTCGGTGACCAAGTATGGGGAAAACCATTGCATAACATATGTGTATATGGCTCCATGATCATACTTGGACATTCCAATCAAGGCAACTTGATTGGAGACCTGAATTTGATACAAACTTAGTTGAAATTGCTTGAATGATTGTTGATTGAGTTTGACTCCATTTGGATGGATCAAAGTGATTGTTGAACCTATAAGGACTTTTGATCCTTGTTCAGGGATCAATTTTAGTCATGAGATCATGTCCACGTTTGATAAACTTCATCAGATCTCGTTGGAGAAATTCTAAAAATCTGAAACTGAATGTTTCTGATCGAATCTGGGAGTTTTAGGAACCCTGATCGGTCACTTGACCGATCAGGCGTAGGGCTGATCGGTCCCCGGACCGATCTGGCTCCATCCTGTAACGATCGTTCCACTGACCGATCAGAGGGGCATCAGTGACTTTACGAAATTCTGATCAACTTTACTGAGTCAGCCTAGATCGGTCCCCGGACCGATCTGGCACCCTATGGTGATCGGTCCACAGACCGATCAGGGGGCTCACAGGTTTCTCTCCGAACCCTACTGTTCGTGTCCTGATCGGTCAGCCGATCGATCAGGAGCGCGCCTGATCGGTCACCCGACCGATCAGGCCCGGTTCAGTCCGATCAGGCTATAACCTGATCGGTCTGGGCGCTATCAAATCGAACGGTGATCCGTTCCATAGCATTCAATTGCGGTTGGTGGACCGATCCACCAACCGATTAACTTCGCGAAAAACCTCACATTGCCGAACCCTAGCGCCGAAACCTCCCACTTGCGCCTCTTCATCCTGAGCGAGTGTGTTCCTGCGTCTCCCTCTTTCTCGTGCGTGCGAGTTCTTGCGAAGGTCTCTACGGGCGTTTCCTTGTTCTCTGCAAGTTCTCCACTTGCTCCAAGTTTTCTGCGTCTCTGTCTTGCGCCGAGAACTTCTCCTGCGCAAGTTCTTCTTCCAGTTTTTGCGATCCTTTCAAACTAACGTCAATGACACCAAAGTGAGTTTTTGATTTAGTTTCTTTTATGACTCTGTTCATGGATTATGTGTATATGAAGCTAATCATGTTTTGGTATTTGTTCTTGGTGTGTTGTGCCATGATCCTTGTTTTGGCTGTGACTTTTGGCTGTGACCCTCTTGATCAAATGCCTCACTTTATGATTATCACTCTATCCTGGTTACTTGATCCACCTGTGCTATGTTAATCATTGTGTCTCGATCACATTCTCTGATTGGGTTTAACCTTATCTTGATCATATTTATCTACTCTAATCTCTAGAAAATCTTCCAAGGGCAAGGAAGCTGCTGAGGGCAGTTCGAGGGGGAAAACCCCTTCTTCATCTGCCCCTTCCAGAAGGCCACAACCTTCTTCTAGCTCCCGGTTCCCAAATGCGGCCTGTGAACAGGCCTTCCAGTCGAGGACCTTCAAACTACTATCCTGCCGATCCATTGATATCCCTTTTCTGACCGAACATTGTCCATCGGTCATGGACATAGTCATGTTCTACAACCTGGGCTTCCTTCTTTCCTTGGAACGGACCATCAATTACGACCTAGTCTCAGAGTTCTATAACAATCTTCAGCAGGGACCTCAAGGAGGCTTCGAGTTCACCACTCGAGTCACCAAGAGGAACCTAGATTTTTCTTACGAGATCTTGGCAGAGTATCTGGGTGGTCGATGATCACCGAATCTGTATTCGATCTACCCTGAGCTTCCTGATCCTTTACTGGCACCTTTTTCAGATGTTACCCCCGACTCCATCTATCAGCATTTCTTTGGTCGTCCTCGCCCCGCCGGGCTTGATGAGTTGGGTCCTGATTTCCCTACTTTTGCAGCCCTACGACTTGCTCCAGTCGACTACATCCTTTTCAGAATAATCACAAACTGCATCTTGCCCATCACCTCAAAGCCTTTGACTGAGATCCGACCCTATCACTGCCTTATGCTCTACGGTATGCACCGCCAGATGGACTTCGACATCATGGAGAGCATCTTCCAGTCCATCCTATCCTATCGTGAGCCTAGCTGTCGCACGGTCTACATGCCATTTGGTCATGTCATCACTGACTGGCTTATGTCAGTTGGTGTTGATGTCACCAAGGGCAGGACCGTGCCCATGGTCAGGCAGGATTGTCGGCTGGGTCGACGCGCTTTTGCCAAGTCCGGCATTATTATTCGAGAGCGCGATGGGGCCTTGGTATGGAAGGATGGGAGAGGACTTGGTGACCTACCTGGTGGAGCACCACATTTTCAGGCACCACCCGAGGCTGCTGCATTACATGAGGCTCCTGCTGCTGACGCCGAGTATGACTATGAGCCTGACCCAGATCTACGATGGCAGATCTCCGAGCTAGATCGTACCCTCCAGGAGGATATTCATTTGAGGGAGCTCCATCGAGAGGAGACGCGCTCGTATTTCCGTTCCTTTGATCGCCGATTGACCGGCATAGAGTCTACTGTCTCTGGGGTCCAGGCATTGCAGCAGACTTGGTATGCAGAGTGGCGCCGCCATACATTTCCAGGGGATGCCCCTTCGGGTAGTGCTGCACCAGGGTCTGCTGATGACACGATGGATGACCTCATGCACGATGACGACCCCCCCACTGACGTTTAAGCTTGGATGTCTGCTGCCTCTTCTCATGATCTGTGTTCTTGACTGTCTTATTTGGTCTGTGTGACTTTTGGGCTGTATGCCCCATGACTTATCTGTTGTGGCCTTGTGCCACACGTATTTTGACTTTGATGCATATGTCTTGCATCTCGTTATTTCTCTGGATGGTTTATGCTGTGACTTTTCTGAATTTGCCTTGCATATCTATCTTCCTTTAGTATGCTTCTTGTTGATGCTATGATGAGTACTATCTGTATATTTGATACATAGCTATCTTCATGCTTATGATGTCATGCTCTTATGATACATGTGCTTGTTTTGCCATGCCTATATCTATTTGTCATATGTATTCATATGCTTATCAAATATTCATTCAAACCTTTGTTGTTTTGGGATACCCCTAGGGTTGAGGGGGAGTATGGTTTAAACTTAACAGCCCTTCTAGACTCCTTTTCGGTGTTCGACAAAGGGGGAGAGTGTTGGTTGGTTAAGTTTAGGATGATCATGTTGTAAGGGGAGGATCTGGATTCCCCTATGATTCTAAATTTGAAAAACTTGATTGAGAATCCCTAAACATAAAATCGAGTTGTCAAACAACAAAAAGGGGGGAGATTGTTGATGCAGTCTGGCCCTGATTGTTGTTTTGGTGTTGACACCGATTTTAGTTTAGGTGGATGATTATTGATGATGATTAAGTCCTGATTGGGGATCAGGCATGGTATGGAAAATCCTAGCTTAGAGGGCTAGGTGTTGGAAAATCCTAACCTAGAGGGTTAGGTGTTGAAAATCCTAGCTTGGAGGGCTAGGTGTGTGAAAAGTCCTAATTCGGAAGAGGTGGGTGAAAAGTCCTAGCTTGGAGGGCTAGGTGAAAAGTCCTATCTTGGAGGGTTAGGTGCAAATTCTCATCTTGGAGAATTAGGTGAAAAAGTCCTAGCTTGGAGGGTCAGGTCCTAGCTTGGAGGGCTAGGTTTGGAAAGTCCTAATCCGGAAGAGTTGGGTGAAAAGTCCTAGCTTGGAGGGCTAGGTGAAAAGTCCTAACTTGGAGGGTTAGGTGCAAATTCCCAACTTGGAGGGTTAGGTGAAAAATCCTTAGCTTGGAGGGCTAAGGTGGATGAAACCCTAGCTTGGAGGGCTAGGTTGGAGCCCCTGGATCGGTCTGGTGACCGATCAGGGAGTTGGCACGGTGCTCCTTCGTGGATCGGTCTGGTGACCGATCCAGCGATGACTGATCGATCTGGTGACCGATCAGGGAGTATGCGTTTCACCCACTGCTTGGCTCCTGATCGGTCTGGTGACCGATCAGGGAGCAAACAGTAAGGTTGAGTTCCCTTGCTGAACTGCTCCTGATCGGTCTGGTGACCGATCAGGATCACTGATGCCCTCAGAATAGGTGTCACGAATGTGAGTCTCAAATTTAGATATTTATAAAGCTGGAAACCCTTTTTGCAATCAAGGAATAAAAGCGTAGTAAAGGGGCCACAAGTCGTATTTTTCCTAGGGCTAGTTCAAGTTGGTTTGATTCGAGCTTGAATGTATGTGTCGTTTATATTTTTGGGTTTTCACATAAAATCTAGGTTTGGATTGCAATTAGAAATGAAAATGCAATGAAAAGAAATGAATTTTAACTCAATGAACTATGAAATTCAGAAATCAACTCTAAGCAAACTCAACACAAACTAACTACAAATTTTGGAAGCCAACAAATGCAAAGAAAATTCAGAATTGGCTGAATGAAATACTAGTCGATTTCAAACATCAATGCACACTAGAAGACAGGTGAATTCCTGATGAAAAACAGTGCCAAAACAGCTTGGCACGCAAAAGGAAACCTTTGTGCCAAAGCTGAAATTTTTGTGCCAAACTTGTACTTGAAACTTGCTGAAACAATGACTGCTAATTCTGGAATGCAACTAATAAACTCAACTTGGAAAAGGTAAGCTACCAGTGAAGTGAAATGCAAATCTGAATGAAGAACTTCCAGGATGTCAACAAACTGATCACTTAACAGCTCATCTATTGCAGAAATGAAAAGGCAGAACTTTAGAACCCGAATGCAGAAATTCAGCTGCAAACCAATACAGAACAAGCTAACTAACTGAAACTAATGCACACTACAACTTAAACAAAGATTTGAATGAACAAATGCTCTGATACAAAACTGCAGAAGTGATCACTGTAATTTTCAGAAATTAGGCTTACTTGCAGAAATTGGAAACGGTTTGCAACCACTAAAGTTGATACTCAACTAATGAAACTAAATGCAGCAATTGAATTCAATAACTAAGTAAATGAGGCAAACTTCAAAGTGAATTCAGCAGATAAACTAAAACTAGCTTGAATCAAAATTCAGGAATTGCAAAAAACAAACTGAAATGCAGGAGAAACAGTTAAGCTGAAACTGGGAGCATGAACTGATACGAAGTAATTAAACTATGAAGTAAGCTGCAATTAAAAGAAATTTGTTCACTAAACAATCTTCCTAATTACCTACTTGCATAATGAAATCTAATTACTGCCGAAACAATTCAGAAAAATGAACTCAAGCATCTGATACGAGTACAGAACAGAATTGAATTGCTGAAACTGAAATTACAGTTAAGGAAAACAAGAAATTCAACCAGAAACTAAGTCTCGATCCTTCACTTGTGTCAAGACCTCCTTGTTCTTCACACAAGGGCCAGCCAAGAACCCCTTCAACTCGCAAATCACTGGAAAAGTAGCTCCAAATTCAGATCTGCTCACAGACTTCAATCGGCTGGAAAAACCAATCTGATTTCCTTGATTTCGCAATGAACAAATGCGATTGAGCTTTGGTGATGATCAGAGTGTATCAGAAAACCCTTCAGATAGCTCCGATTGAAAAGATTGGCTCACGATCGCAATCAAGTTGATCAAATCACAGAAACTGATGAAACCCTCATTCAGCCCCTTTTCCGATGCAAATCCGTGATTGAATCACCATTGAAGCCTCTTCCAATGATCCAGATCTTGCTCCAAGGTGCTGATCGAGTTGGTCACGCCTCTAATGGAAGAAATCGCCGAAGAAAATGAAGAAGAAATGAGGAAAATTCAAATGAGTTGTGAAGACGCGACGCCAGATCTGAACAGGGGAAGCGGGTAATATAGTTTCAACAGTGAACGGCTCAGATTGTTTCACTTCCATCCAACGGTTGATCTTCGTCCGATTTGACTCAAACATCCCAGATCTTGATCAGAGGTCAGGATCATCCTCGGGGTAGCTCGGATCTGCCAGATCTCCAACGGATGGTTCAGATCACCTTGATATTTGAATGGATGGTATAGATCCCTCTGATCGTGATCCAACGGCCAGATGATCTCCGATTGGGCTGAAACCTTTAGATCTTGATCCGATCGCTTGATTAACCTTAATCCCAACTCGGATTGATAAGAAGTTCTCAGATGGTCTAGATCTAACCATTCTTGTATTGGACGGTCCAAATTAGTTGACGCTTGATCACTTGATCCAATCCACTTCTGACTCAACTTTGACCGAACATGACCTAGGTCCCTGATCATTTGAAGCCTACAAAAGTAGATCAAAAATTTAGTGACAAAACAACTCAAATATATCAACATTTGCAATTAGGTCCAAAAAGAATATAAATCCTAGAATCTAGGGTAAATCCATCATTAAGCAAGTAAAACATGAGTCAAAAATAGATTCTAGAACCTTAAATAATCAACAAAATGACACTTATCAACTCCCCCACACTTAAGCTTGAGCGTCTCGCGAAAAGTACTAAATATGTATCCCCTAGCTTTTCTCAAACATAAGTAGAAGCAATTGAAAAGAAATTACCTAGGGTTGTTAATTCTCAAAAATCTAAGCTCTATGGATTAATTTCTTGTCCTTAAATCAACAACTTAACAAATTCAACCTTCATGATTCATTGAGATGAATTTCACTTACTAAACCTCTCAAGGAAAATTTTTGGTGACTCTCTTCCTAAGTTCTAAGTACATGATGAAAATGGAGCTCACTCATACACACATACTTTTTTGCACTACCATAGGCTTGCTTGTTATCTACTCTCCACCATTATTCATGATTCAAATCTACATCTATAAAAGTTTATTCAAAAGTGAAAGACATATGAAATGGTAGAAATGAAGTAACAACTTAGAAAATAACAAAATTGATAAAGTGGAAGACTTAGATGTTCAAGGATATTCTTAATGCATTTAATCCTCTTGTCAGTCCTCATAATGAAGTCAAAGTGTGATGGAGTAAAGCTTTGGCATTGCTCTTCAAAAATTTGATAAAAATAATTCATGAATTCCTTTGTGTCAATTTCACTCTTGCGTGCCAATCTTGATTTTTTCTCTTTTCTTTTCTGATTTTTTTTCTCTCTAGTAAATTCAGAATATAATGGAGCAAAGCTTTTGATTCGGATGAGAGCAACTTCATTGATTTCATGGTGCCAAGTTTCAATTGCGTGCCAACTTTGCTTTTTTTTTTCTCTGTCTTCTTCTTTTTTTTTCTGCTTCTTCTTCTTTTCTTATGATCAACTGCCATCAACTAATTCTTGTTCAGTTAGAAACTTGCTGCTCAGAATTTGTATCCAAAACTTGGCACATAGATTTCTTTCCCATGTCTTTCCTTTAAGTTCCCAAAATTTCAGTTTTTTTTTCCGGGACTGATTTTTTTTTTCAGCAGTTTCTTTTTTTTCTTCTGACTATAGGCTGTCAAATTCCACTTGTGCCATATTCAATGCTCCAAGTACTCTAAAACCTTCAGATTTCGAAACTCTTCCTTCCATATGCACTTGATAACTCCACTTTGTCCTCATTGTTTTCTTCAGCCATCTTATAATTGTTTGTTTTTTTTTCTGATTCAAACTCCAGCTCCACTTTCCTGATCAGCAGTGGATGTGCTCCACAATTCTGATACCTTTATGTACTCAAATCCCTAATTCACAGCCTTGGAAAACTCAACTTTGCCTCAAGTTGATTCAAAACTGCCTCACTAGCATTCCATTTAATTTTCCTCTTTTCTAGCTACATTTCCAGCTTACACTCTCCACATTTCTGATTTCCAGAATTATTGCTAGCTGGTGTTTTTAATCCTTGTCAGCTCCTTGGCATTGGATTCAATTTAAATCAGTCCATATCAGTTTTTGATCCAACCATGCTTCACAAAAATACTTTTTGGCACAAATTTTTTTCATTTGTGTGCCATTTTTTTCTATTTTTTTTTCTCTGCCAAATAGCATGATGGTTGCAATGAGAGAACCACTTCACATCCAATTCACAACTAAATTCCCATTTATCTCGATACCAAGCTCAACTCAAATGACCACTTTTCTTTTTTTTTTTTACAAAATGTTTCCAACACACTAGCCACTCCCTCACACTTAATTCTTTGTCCGTCTCGGGCAAAATAACATCAAAGAACATCCCCAAACAAACAAGTCCCTGTAAAGGTATGGTTAAGAGTAGAAGATAAGGAAAGAAAATAGAATGAACATGAGTATTGCCAAAAATTGATATGGAAAGGTAAACAAATTGATTAGCCTCTATAGATGTGATCCAATCATTGAAATATGGTTTTGAAAGAACCTAAGCAAGTTCTAGAGTACAATCACATGTATGTGTCACAAAAATAAGGCTAAACCTCACTAGGTACAAATAATTCATCTCAAGTCCTCAATCAAGAATCCATGGCCAAGTAGTACTCAAGCATCCAAGATTTCATCCATAAGCTCAAACCCTAAGTTTTAACAACCAAATTTAATTTATTTTTAAAAGACTCTAAAATGTTATCAAGACAATCTAGAGGGATACATTTATTCCTATTCATGAAGAAAAAGTGCCAAAAGACATAAAATGGTATTTACAATGTCTCCTATTTATTCTTCTAATCTACTCACGCATTTATTAGTAAGAACTCTTTTAAAAGAAAATTCTACTTCTAAAGAACATAAGAATGAAACATGCAATGAAAGAAAATGCAAGAAGGAACAAACTCCCCTTTATTTCTGGCGGTCGGAGTCTATCAAGAAATAATCTCCATCGTGGTAGTGGAGTAGGGGTAGCTGAAAAAGTTTCTTTCATTTGCTCAATTTTATTTTGCATTACTCCCCCACACTTAAACTTTACAGCAATATGTTCAGGTGGCCGTGGACGATTAATGTTCAATATCCATTTTAGAGGTGGAGTGCTATGAGTCAAAGTAAGATCATCTCCTCCCTCTTTATTCTTTTTGGAAACCCTTCCAGGGGGTTGAAGACTGTCTAGATGGAGTACCCACTCAAGAAATCTCTGGGACCCTGCAAAACCATGTAAAACATTTCTCATGTGTGTAGGGTAAGGTAAAAGTGTAATATCATCAATCTCTACATAAAATGTATCCAAAAATGCATCGCATCCAATAAAATCAATTTTTGGTACCTCAGTAAATTTTTCACAAGCAGTTTCTACATGAGGTATATCAAGAAATGTCTCACAGTCAATAAAATCAATCTCTGGTACCTCCATAAGTTTTTCACACTCAATTTCAGCATAAGAAATAACAAGAGATTCTTCACAATAAACAACTTCAATTTCAGGCTCTTCTAAAAAATTTTCACAATCAGTTTTAGCATAATCTGTCTCAAGAATATCATAGCAATGAATAAAATCAAGCCTGGGTGCCTCTAAAAAAATTTCATAATTAATTTTCACAAATGATGTATCAAGACATTCTTCACATGCAAATCTAGATATCTCCCTGAAATTTTCTAAAGGAAAAGAAGAAATACTTACCTGATCGTGCTGAAAAATGTCTGTTGGTTCTACAAGAAATACCTCCATCTCAGGCTCAAATTCTGGTGGACATTCAACTGGAATAGGTGATCCTTGGGTACTTGCTCCCATCATGCAAGTCCCTACACTTTCTGGAAATGGTGGTGGTCCCTGGGGCTCTGTGCAATCCCCTATACCTGTAGAATAATCTCCTGTGCATGCCTCCTTAGTAATACCTGCAACAACCTTATTAAAAAAATTAGGACTATCAATAGCAGTATCATCACAAAATAAAAAACAAGAAAACTTCGGTAAAGCTTCAGTTTTGAAATCAAGGCTGTCACATGCTTTTCCATCCATCTTCTCAGCTTCCTCTGAAATCAAAGCTCCTCCCACTATGTCAAATGTACCATCATCATCAAAGAACTGTGCCTCAACAGTCTCATCTGTGGTATCCACGCTCATAATAGAGTGATCTCCCCTAGGGTCCTTCATGACATCAAAAATACTAAACTGGACTACTGTGTCTCCCACCTCCATCGAAAGTGTGCCAGCATATACATCAATTTTTGTTCTAGCAGTCTTCAGAAAAGGCCTTCCAAGGATAAGTGGGGATCTACGTGTAAGATACTCTCCTTCCATGTCTAGAATGTAGAAGTCTGCAGAAAAAATCAACTCTTTCACTTTAACCAAAACATCTTCAATAACTCCTGCCGGGCGGGTCTGGCTTCTGTCTGCTAGCTGAATCACAACTCCAGTGGGCTGCAGAGGGCCTATGTCAAGCATCTGGAAGACTGTCCTGGGCATGACATTAATGGAAGCTCCTAAATCCAGCATGACATCATGTAGCGTGGTGCTCCCTATCTCACAAGATACAGTAAACATCCCAGGGTCTTCACATTTCTGAGGTATGACATGGATGAGTGATGAAACATTTTTCCCCATGCTGACCAACTCATTTTCCTTAAGCTTCTTCTTGTGAACATAAAGATCTTTCAGAAATTTTGCATACTTAGGAACCTGTTTAATCATCGTCAGCAAGGGTACATTAATCTCTACTTTGCTAAACAATTTAACCAACTCATTGTACTCTTTTGCTTTCTCCTCCTCCACTTGTCATTTAGTTTGAGTTCTCCGCTGAGGAAAGGGCAAAGGAACAGAAATTTCCTCCTCTTGAACTGAAATGGGAGGGGCTGATTTTTGAGCTGCTGTCCCACTTTTTGGAGCTGCTGTAAAATCTGTTTCGCCACTGATTTGTGCTTTGTTTTCCACCAAAATTATAGGATTGCTTGATGAGGGAGTTGGGCATGGACTAGAGGTGGAATCAATTGAATTTGGAGTGATCTCAGGGCTGTTTTGGGCTGGAAATGAAGATGTTGTCCTGTTTTTAGAAAATTCAGCTATTGGATCATTTTGAGTTGATGCAACCTTCCCACTCCTCAAATAAATTGCGCTAACGTTTCCATTAGGGTTAGGAACAGCTTGAGAAGGTAGTTGGCCTGGTCCCTGAGCTTTATTTTGATTTATTTCACTAGCCATTTGCCCAATTTGCCTCTCGAGGTTTTGTATCGCGGCAAAAATATTTCCTTGTTGTGTTTGTTGTATTTGGGACTGTTGGGGCTGATAGGAGGGCTAAAATTGTTGGTGTTGTGGCTGATAAGTATGCTGGAATGTTGGGGAATTTTGTTGAGAATTACACCCTTGAAAATTCTGATTTTGAAATGGAACTTTTTGTGGTGAGGGTTGAAATTGATTGGGCTGAAATCCTTGATTTTGGGGCTGAAAACTTTGGTTCCAAGGCTGGAAATTTTGCTGCGTTTGTTGAACTTGCTGCTGTGAAAGTTGATTTTGCTGTGGATAATTCAGATTCCCTTGAAACCCTTGTTGAATCCCTTGAAATGGCTGCTGAAATGGTTGCTGGAAGTGCTGATTTAGGGGCTGAAATTGCTGATTTTGGTGCTGTGATTGTGGTTGTTGCTGCTGAACTTGCTGGAAAATTTGTTGGGGTTGCTGAGATTATTGTTGTTGTGGGCCTTGTTGGTAAAAAGAATTTCCATACCTCAAATTTGGATGATCCCTCCACCCAGGGTTGTAAGTAGGAGAGTATGGGTTATTCCTAGCTTGAAATTATCCCCTAACCAAAGCTTCTATTGACTCATCTTATTGTAGGTTGGGACATGAATTTGAATTGTGTTCCTTGCTAGAGCAGATACCACACACACTCATCACTTGGTTTGATTGTAGAGGTACTGAAGGAGTTGAATTTTGACTTAAAAGATTGAGACCCATTTGCTTAACCGCTGATGTGAGCTCTACCAATGCATTCCTAATCTCCTTCTGATCATTAGAACCCATCTGAACTTCATTAACCCCTCTAGTAGATAATGCTCTGCTTCCAAATTGCTGAGAATTTTCTGTCATATTTGAAATAAGCTCCCTAGCTTGACTTGGTGTTTTGTTGACTAAGGCCCCTCCAGCTGCAGCATCAATCATAATCCTATCCATCTGTAATAATCCCTCATAAAAGTATTGGATGAGGAGCTGCTCACTAATCTGATGCTGGGGGCAACTGGAGCAAAGTTTGTTGAATCTCTCCCAGTAGTCATAGAGTGTCTCCCCCATCACTTGCTGAATGCCACAAATACTTTTTCTGATAATTGATGTTCTGGAGGCTGGGAAATATTTCTCTAGGAACGCCTTCTTCATAGAAATCCAGCTAGACACATGCCCAGTGGGTAAATAGTAAAACCAGTCCTTAGCTACTCCAGTCAAAGAGAAGGGAAAAGCTCTCAGCTTGATATCTTCCTCTGAAATACCCTGAGGCTTTATAGTGGAGCATACAACATGAAACTCATGCAGGTGTCCATTTGGATCTTCTCCAGATAATCCTTGAAACTTAGGCAATAGGTGGATGAGTCCAGATCTAAGCTCAAAATCTCCACCCAGCTCTGGATAAGCAATGCTGGAATACTGAAAAGTAGCATCTGGTGCTGCGAGTTCTTTCATGGTCTTCTGGTGGTCTGCCATCTGATCAACTGAATAGGCTGAAATAGACTGAGTAGGAATAATGTCAAATCCCTCTGAAACACTGAGCTGGCTCCTCCTAGCTCTGAAAGTCCTCTCAATCTCAGGGTCAAAGTCCTCAAGATCAACACCTGTAGACTTGGTCATAAAATCAAAAGCAAATCGTAGTACAAGTATATAGAAAGATGAAACAAATAAAATCTGATCACAAGATATAGCAGTAAGTGCAAAAATAGATCAAGAAAAATATGAAATGAGCACACAAGCAAAAAATCAAACAACTCAACTAGTATGTGTTCCCTGGCAACGGTGCCAAAAATTTGATGCCCTCAGAATAGGTGTCACGAATGTGGGTCTCAAATTTAGATATTTATAAAGCTGGAAACCCTTTTTGCAATCAAGGAATAAAAGAGTAGTAAAGGGGCCACAGGACGTATTTTTCCTAGGGCTAGTTCAAGTTGGTTTAATTCGAGCTTGAATGTATGTGTCGTTTATATTTTTGGGTTTTCACATAAAATCTAGGTTTGGATTGCAATTAGAAATGAAAATGCAATGAAAAGAAATGAATTTTAACTCAATGAACTATGAAATTCAGAAATCAACTCTAAGCAAACTCAACACAAACTAACTACAAATTTTGGAAGCCAACAAATGCAAAGAAAATTCAGAATTGGCTGAATGAAATACTAGTTGATTTCAAACATCAATGCACACTAGAAGACAGGTGAATTCCTGATGAAAAACAGTGCCAAAACAGCTTGGCACGCAAAAGGAAACCTTTGTGCCAAAGCTGAAATTTTTCTGCCAAACTTATACTTGAAACTTGCTGAAACAAGGACAGCTAATTCCGGAATGCAACTAATAAACTCAACTTGGAAAAGGTAAGCTACCAGTGAAGTGAAATGCAAATCTGAATGAAGAACTTCCAGGATGTCAACAAACTGATCACTTAACAGCTCATCTATTGCAGAAATGAAAAGGCAGAACTTTAGAACCCGAATGCAGAAATTCAGCTGCAAACCAATACAGAACAAGCTATCTAACTGAAACTAATGCACACTACAACTTAAACAAAGATTTGAACGAACAAATGCTCTGATACAAAACTGCAGAAGTGATCACTATAATTTTCAGAAATTAGGCTTACTTGCAGAAATTGAAAATGGTTTGCAACCACTAAAGTTGATACTCTACTAATGAAACTAAATGCAGCAATTGAATTCAATAACTAAGTAAATGAGGCAAACTTCAAAGTGAATTCAGCAGATAAACTAAAACTAGCTTGAATCAAAATTCAGGAATTGCCAAAAACAAACTGAAATGCAGGAGAAACAGTTAAGCTGAATCTGGGAGCATGAACTGATACGAAGTAATTAAACTATGAAGTAAGCTGCAATTAAAAAAAATTTGTTCACTAAACAATCTTCCTAATTACCTACTTGCAGAATGAAATCTAATTACTGCCGAAACAATTCTGAAAAATGAACTCAAGCATCTAATACGAGTACAGAACAGAATTGAATTGCTGAAACTGAAATTACAGTTAAGGAAAACAAGAAATTCAACCAGAAACTAAGTCTCGATCCTTCACTTGTGTCAAGACCTCCTTGTTCGTCACACAAGGGCCAGCCAAGAACCCCTTCAACTCGCAAATCACTGGAAAAGTAGCTCCAAATTTAGATCTGCTCACAGACTTCAATCGGCTGGAAAAACCAATCTGATTTGCTTGATTTCGTAATGAACAAATGCGATTGAGCTTTGGTGATGATCAGAGTGTATCAGAAAACCCTTCAGATAGCTCCGATTGAAAAGATTGGCTCACGATCGCAATCTAGTTGATCAAATCACAGAAACTGATGAAACCCTCACTCAGCCCCTGTTCCGATGCAAATCCGTGATTGAATCTCCATTGAAGCCTCTTCCAATGATCCAGATCTTGCTCCAAGGTGCTGATCGAGTTGGTCACGCCTATGATGGAAGAAATCGCCGAAGAAAATAAAGAAGAAATGAGGAAAATTCAAATGAGCTGTGAAGACGCGACGCCAGATCTGAACAGGGGAAGCGGGTAATATAGTTTCAACAGTGAACGGCTCAGATTGTTTCACTTCCATCCAACGGTTGATCTTCGTCCGATTTGACTCAAACATCCCAGATCTTGATCAGAGGTCAGGATCATCCTCGGGGTAGCTCGGATCTGCCAGATCTCCAACGGATGGTTCAGATCACCTTGATCTTTGAATGGATGGTCTAGATCCCTCTGATCGTGATCCAACGGCCAGATGATCTTCAATTGGGATGAAACCTTCAGATCTTGATCCGATCGCTCGATTAACCTTAATCCCAACTCAGATTGATTAGAAGTTCTCAGATGGTCTAGATCTAACCATTCTTGTATCGGATGGTCCAAATTAGTTGACGCTTGATCACTTGATCCAATCCACTTCTGACCCAACATGACCTAGGTCCCTGATCATTTGAAGCCTACAAAAGTATATCAAAAATTTAGTGACAAAACAACTCAAATATATCAACATTTGCAATTAGGTCCAAAAAGAATATAAATCCTAGAATCTAGGGTAAATCCATCATTAAGCAAGTAAAACATGAGTCAAAAATAGATTCTAGAACCTTAAATAATCAACAAAATGACACTTATCAATCACTGTGCAAATCGTTCTGGAGAACGATCCAGCATCGCAGGTTCCTCTCTATGATCGATCAGGACGGAGCCTGATCGGTCTGGACCCAGCCTGATCGGTCTGGTGACCGATCAGGAGGTCTCCTGATCGGTCCGGTGATCGATCAGGAGGTCTGGACTGCGAAGCTCAGAAATCACCCGATATAGGGGTGGATCGGTCCGGTGATCGATCCACAACCTGGGATCGGTCTGGTGACCGATCCAGGAGAGTCTCAAAGAAATCACGATTTCTAATCGAGCATTGGGGACCGATCGGGACGGAGCCTGATCGGTCTGGTGACCGATCACTTTAATTCAAATTGCACTGTCAGACGCTCTGATCACGTCTGAACGTATCCGATTCTCTGCGCTTAACATCTGATACATGATATGCTGTTTGATATGCTGCTCTAACACTCTGATTAAGCTGCAGGTGACAGGGGAGGATTCAAACACTCAAGGAGAAGTCAATGGAGGCTTTCCTTGGAGCAGGTTTGTCCGTTTTCCATCTCAGGTTGCAACGGCTGGAGCTGCAGACTGGAGCTTGGCTGAGGGGAGCTCAGGAAGTCCAGGAAGGGTTCAGTAGTAGCTGGCGTTGGCAGAGAAGCAGCTGGAGGCTGCAGGAGATGCTGTCACCTGGTGCGGAGTAGAGGAACAAAAGGGCAGAAGAAGGGTTCGTGGAAGCAGAGTTCGTGTGTTCTAGTCTTTGCGAACGAAGTTCTTGCTGCGCCTTTGTGTTCTCCACATCTAGCTTGTGCGCTCTGAAGTTTTCATCACCTTGAGCAAGCTACTGCAATCGAGAAGCAATCATCCATTACTTGAGCGCTTGAAGGAGAGAACAAGAGGCTTGGAGTCCGACAGCGGGAAGACACGAGGAAGGGTTCTTGCGTGAGATCGCCGTTGGGTGGAGCTCAGGAAAGCTTGCTGTGTTCTTGTCCTTGCTAAGTGTTTGAGTAAGATCCTTCTTGTTGTTTCTTTGGGCTTAAACTTAAATATGTGATCGAAACGCTGTGGAGAGGTTACTCCACCGAGAAGGAGGTTGCTTTCTATCCGGTGATAACCGGAGCTTGATCTGCCGACGATCAAGGGATCGCCCACCTTAAGGGCACGCCAAGGAGTAGGGGCAAGTTATCCCCGAACCTTGTAAACCCTCCTTGTTAGCGATCTTGCTAGTGTGTCGACTTTGCTTTCGTTCCCTATTTTCTGCTTACTCTGTGATTATTTCTTCCGCTATGCTACTGATAAGTTTGAGTGCAGAAATTCGATTTGTGCCAAAGGTCTAAGTGATTGGCTATATTCACCCCCCCTCTCTAGCCATCCGGGTTCCAACAAAAGTGAATAAATTGACCAAGTCAAATATTATTAGATATTTTCTTAGTAATTTGTTAATTGATAGTTTCTTAATGAATTTGTTAATTAACAGTTTCTTTATTAAATTTATATTATATTAGACATTTTCTTTATTAATTTGTTAATTGATAGATTCTTTATAAATCTATTAATTAACAATTTCGTTATTAATTTTTCATTTAACTAAGTATCCTAAAGTCTTTATAAATTTTGTATCTCATGGACAAGTTTTTTCAATCAAGAAAGTTATTTTGTTACATCTTCTTTCTTTCTCTCTACCTCTCTTCTCTCTCTACTTCTCTTACTTTATTAGGTTTCTCGGCATCGATGGGCTTGAGCAATGAGACAACACACCCTTCTGTCATGGAATTTCTTTTCGAGTACTCTCACTACAAGAAAATTATGATTTCACAACACTTGAAAGACAACATTTTTTTAAAAAAGCGTTGTCTTTTTTTTTAACAACGTTTTTAGTGAAAATCGTTGTCTATGTTTTTTTTATTTCTTATTAAAGACAACACTTTCAAATATCCGTTGTCTATTGACCTTTTTTTTTAGATCAAAGACAACGCTTTTCAAAAAGCTTTGTGTTTGAGTAATTTTTTAGTATCTATAATAATAAAACTTTAGCAAGTTTTGTCTATGTAAAATACAGTGTAAAAAAATAAATTAAAATAAATTAAAATTAAAAATAATAATTAATAAATAAATGAAAACATATATATATACATACAAATATATATATATACACATATATAAAAATACTATAAATATGAGTTAAAATTAGAAATAACTTTATGAAAAAATTTAGAATAATTTTTTTGAATTTTAAAAATATTTGCATGGATAATTTTGAATTATTTAAGAAAAAAATTAGATTTAAATTATCTAATTTAAAAATTAAATAAGTTTTAAATTAGAATTTAATATGGATTAGGTAAATTATGAGAATTACTAACTCGGATAATGACTAACATATAATGTTAAATACTGAAAATTAGAAGGGGTTTTATAGCAAAATTTCTAAAGAAAGTTTTGATTGGAGATTTTAGAAGAAGAGTGGCAAATTTGCAAAATAGTCATTTCACTTAAAATTCCCCTTTTCTTCTCTTCTTTCCTCGCCGATGCTTTTGCCCTAGCCAAGTCAAAGCCGATCCTTCCTTTCTCCATCGCGAGACCTAGTCGCGGCCAACCCCTCATTTCCGATCCGATTCCTCTTCTCTTCCTTCTCCCTTGAACGAAGCCGAGAGCCTCTTGCCCACGGTGATCTCTCTTCCTCCTCTTCTTCTCATGTGAGCGTCGAGGATCCATTGTTCTTCTCGAGACGGAGTCATGCAAGAACCAGCGCAGATCAGCAGTGGTTCGCCGACGCGGCGTCACTAAGTTTTCTCCGACGATTGATGTGGGATTTCGATCAAAAGAAGCCAACTGAGTGCTCGATCTCCCCTATTCGCGACTGTTCTTGGGCGTGACAACATTCTAGGTAAGAATTGGGTTTTCAAGATTGATCTCGATTTTCCGATAGTGGTTGATTTGAATCTGATTGTTCTTTGATTGGTGAGGCTTTCTCACGGTTCTTTGATCGAATTCGAGATGATAACTCTGCCGTGAGTATGGATTTTGGATTTGTTGTTTCCCTTCTTCGAATTTGCTCTTGTGTTCTTGGGTTGTTGTGGATTGGTGATGGTGATCAGTTGATGAGCAGGGAATGAGATGGAGTTGTGGGTTGGATTGATTGGGTTTGAAATTTGGTGTGGCATCTTCGAAGAAGGATGGAACAGAGAAGGTAAGCCTTGTTATTTTCTAGTAGTGTGATTAGGAATGCATTAATCAATGGAGATTTAGTTTTTGAATCTGAATTGGAACGTTGGGTTGGGATCATTGCTAGTGATAGTGAGCTGTGGATTTCATGTTGTGATTTTTCCATTTCTCTGATCAGTGGAGTTTTGAGTTTCTCGGCTATCAGTTTGTTTCGATCAGTGATAGTGTTTTCCGATTCGTTCATGTCATGCTTTATCTCAAGTTATTAGTTTTGTTCACTTTATTCGTTTTCCATCTGCTATTTCAAGATTTATGGAAGGAGTTTACGAGTGCCGAGTCTGCTAGAACGGTTACTTGACAAGTTCTTATTTCTGCCATTTTCCCTCCTGATTGCAAATGTTCATTACTGATTAGGTTGTTTCTGACTTTGTTTGAAATGACTATTATGAAACAAATGATTCCGCATTTCACCTAGTAAACTAATTTTTTTATAAGGAAATTTCAGAGCAGTACAAGCTGCTAGATGACACTTGTTATTCAGTTCCTTTTTCTGTTGTCAATATGTTTTTTTAAAAATATTCCCCCCTCTTTTTGTCAGATTGTGAAGCTGCAAGCTTTCAATAAATTTGAGAACACTTCAGATGCATTATCTGCCGCAACGTTATTGATTGATAGTAAGCCCAGCAAAGGCCTGAGGAAGTTTTTACGTGCTCACTGTGATGGTGAAACATTGGTCGTGGCTGATTCAAAACTTGGCAATGCAATAAAGGACAAGCTGGTTAGCTAGTTAATGTGCTTTATCATTGTCTATTTGTCTGGCATGGTTATATGATCTGAGTTTTGCATTCTATGATCTACAGAAAATTGATTGTCTCCACAACAATGCCATGATGGAGTTGATGAGGGGGCTTAGGAATCAGTTGACAGAACTCATAGCTGGGTTAGCTGTACAAGATTTAGCTCCAATGAGCTTAGGATTGTCCCACAGCTTTTCCAGATACAAGCTAAAGTTCAGCCTTGATAAGGTTACTCCTACTTTGTAGTTTTGATTCAAAGTGGGTTGTGTATGCTCGCAATTGTCTGTCTATATCAATTCCTGACAAATATTTCGATGTTGATTATACTAACACCATATGGGAAACAAAAAAATTCAGTTTTTGTACACATAATTTGATCCCCCTTTTAGAAAATGACATTTTTGCTTCTCTTGGTGAATCTAGCTCCACAAACCTAATTTATTATAAAGGGGTTTTGGAAATTTGTGCATAAATAATTTCACCTCTTATAAACTGAACTGCTCTTGTGATTATAAAAGGTTTTCATTTTGATTGGTTTAGGTTGATACAATGATCATTCAAGCCATTAGATTATTGGATGATTTAGACAAAGAGCTCAATACCTATGCCATGAGAGTTCGTGAATGGTATGGATGGGATTTTCCAGAGCTTGCTAAAATTGTTTAAGACTATTCTTAGTTGCAAGTTAAGAAGTCCTATAAATCCTTTTCTTATTCAAACTCAGAAGAACTTTTAATGTAGTTTCTCTTCCTAGACTTGGATGTCCAATAAATAAGGTAGGGGACTAATTTTACTCCTATGGAGCGGATGAGGCAGATGCATGAACAACATATTCAAAATTTTACCAATGTCATCCAAAGTATGATATATGTAATTGCTGGGGGATCTCGTGAGCCTGAATTATTACCTACATAGGTAGTTACATATTGAATATTAATGTTCAAAAATACTTATATAGAAGCATGATATATTAAATGTATGTTGTTACATGTTTCATTTTGAGATCCATGTTTCATAAATCGCTTTTCTGTTTTATTAGTTACAAGTTTATGCTTGCTATAGGGCTAATTTTTTTTCCTTGCTCAGTTGATGTTCATCCAATATTGAAGAAGTCATCAGCAAAGTTCACCACGGATCGAAAAGTAAATACCATTGACGACTATTTCACCACGGATCCAACATTTAACTTGCTTATGGATTTTATCGATGTCGTTTATCTCATTCACACAGAATCTCTAACATGAATTTTTATTTTGATGCAGTGTTAAATCATAGTTAAAGAGCTTGAGAAGTTGAGACCAAAGAAAAGTGTCATAGCTACCGGTGAAGGATGTTTTGATGATGATCTTGTTAAACTTAATATGGATATAAAGTTAATTTGAGGATTGTGCGACCATATATATTTTTTGTTTGGATAATATGAAGTTATATCTTTTGTTAAATAGTTATATTTTAAAAAGGATTATGGATGCTTTTATTTTTTGTTTGTGGATATTCATATTTACTGTTTATGGATATTTTTTGTATGTTTTGGTAAAATATTTATGTTTTAAAAACTTTGACCTTGTAGTAAATGACAACGCTTTTTAAGCGTTGTAAAAGCTTTGTCCTGGAAAAAAATGACAACGCTTTATAAACGTTGCAAAAGTGTGGTCTTTGTAAAAATCAACAACGTTGTTTAAGTGTTGCAAAATTGTTGTCTTTATAAAAAAAACAACGCTTTTTAAACATTAAAAAAGCGTTGTCTTTGCACAAATTGACAACGCTTTTTAAGCGTTGTCTTTGAACATACTTTTAACAACAGTGCTTTTAACAACGCTTTTTAAGTTACATAGACAACGCGTAAAAAACGTTGTTGTTTAGCTTTTTTCTTGTAGTGTCTAGTCGGTGAGCTAGTGCAACCCCCCATGCAAACCCTACCCTGCGCCCGTGCAACCTTCGACCATGCATCATCCAGTGCCTCCCACCTTGCAGCATGAGCAAAAGAGGGCTCAGTGTTGGCGTGGTCATACCTAGGGCAGGGTGTTGAAATAGAAAAGATCTAGCACATAGATATAGAAATGAAAAAAATAAGAAAATAACTAAAGATTGAGTTAACAAGCCTATTTATATATATTATCAAGATAATATATGAAAAAAAATATACTGATAAATATGTTTCATCATAAATATAATAATATATTATTATAAATATGATAATAATAAATATAGAAATAATGATAAATATAGTTTAGATTGCAATCCAAATATGATAAATCATCAATAATTGAAATTAATTTTTGAATTTCTTGTACTGCTACCTTTGTTATCATTATCCTCGACAAACTTAATGGTAGATTATTAAACCTTTAGTTTGGTTGTCAATAACTAGTCAAATCTTATGGAGCAAACATCATCGGTATGATGAACGATATGACAGATCTATTAAACTTTGCATTTGATGAAAGAAGACAACTAGAAAAAGATGATGAGCTATTTTTTGAAAGTTGGAATATAATCTATTGTTAAAATAAGAGCAGCGGAGAAAGAAAGCTGCATTTTGGTGGCAGAATATGCTAGAGCAGAGAAAGAAAATATGCTATTGTGTGCTGAGAAAAACTCTGAAAAGTTTACTATTTGGCCTCTAATAGATGGCTAAAAAGAGACAATAATCATGGAGGAAAGAATGTTGCAAAGCGGCTTTTGTTGAAGATGGAAGAGAAAAAGAAAAGAAGAGGAAGATCCATAGAGGAACAAAACTTGATTTCCTTAAAAGTAAGAAGAAGGACAATGATATTGCTCTTGCTATGAGAAAAACAAAAAGAGAAAGAAGAATGCCTACCGGGAAGAGAAGAATAAAGAGGAGGGATTCTAATAGATGTCTTCGAAGAGGAAGAAGCTTTAGAGCAAAGATTAAGAGGAGAAAAAGATTAATATGAAAAAATTTTCTAAGAGAAGATTCTTGCAGAAACTAAATAGGAAGAAGAAAGAGACTAAAAAAACAAAAAAAAAAAGAAAAGAGAGGAACCAATAAGAAAAAAAAGAGTTGAGAATCGAGGGAAGAGATGGAAGTAAATAAGAAGATTACTATTATGCCCATATCACTAGAAAATAGGAAGAGGAGATTGAGGAGGAAGATGAGAACCGTGATGACTACTACTAAGACAAGGGAGTTGAGGAGGGCGCCTTCCAGTTTGTCCAACAAGCACAACAAAAAAAACAAGCATTAGCATCGGACTATTTCCATCGCTAAATGATAATAGCGACGGAAACAACATCGTCGACTGCCGCACCGTCGTAGCCGACGATAACGAAGGAACATTTTTATCTGTCGCTAATACCGACAGATATTAAACAAATAATCCGTCGCTAATACCGACGGATATTAAACAAATAATTCATCGCTATTTGCGACAGATACATAAAAATTTCGTCGCTAAATAACGAAAAAGGGTAGCCATCTACGGTATAATAGCGACGGAATCAAAATGTTCCGTCGCTATATTGTCATAACTAGCGATGGATATCATAAATATCTGTCACTAATTGCGATGGAATATTGACTATTCCGTCACTATTAGATAGGCAGTTGACTTGGCTTTCCAAAGATAGTGACGGAAAGTCAAATATCTATCTTAAATTGTGACGGAATAGTTAATAGTGACGAAATAGTCAACTATCAGTCGCAAATTGCGACGGATTTGGTAAATATCCGTCACTAATTGTAGTAAATTTTTCAGCAGCCACTCCCCAATTTGTCCACTTACCATATTTACATTCAATACATACATATATGTTCAAATAACAACACATATCCAAATAAAATACATATCCAAATAACAACACATATCCAAACACATACAAAATAATTTAATGATAGACAAAATATATATCCAAATACATAACTAAACACATGTATCAAATTCACATATCCGAAAATTGGATCAAGACAAATCCATATCTGAATCCAAATTAAAGTAATTTAATGATAGACAATACATGAACACAAAGTAAAGTCATATCCATATCCAAAAAATAGTAGTGAATACATACATGAATATAGAGTCTAGTAGAAGACAGATACATCAAAACTAGATTAAAAAGAAGAACATTCCTATATAAAAGAAGAAAATGAAATATTTAATGATATATAAAATATCCAAATATACAAACCTTTCAACAAAATCAATGTCTGAATTTAACTCTCAAAATGTAGAATCTGTAAACGAAAATGAAAAAGTAAGATACATTTAGTGATGCATATAATAACAAACCAGATAGTATAATAATTGAATTTTGTTAATGCAGAGAAAAAAATATAACATAACACAAAAATGTCTCAACTCATCTGGGGTATCCTCAGGATCTTGTGTCTCCTGAGACTCAAAACGAAGAGGGGCAGACATTTGTGCCATTGGTGATAAGGTTGCTGCAAAAGTTTGCATGTGACACACTAACGCCTCAGTGTGTGCCTGGCGGACACGCAGTTCCCTCAGCTCTGCATCCCTCTCTCCGTCCTTCTCGGCTCACGTCATCTCCATTGTTGTGAGTCGAGTCCGCAAAGCATCATTCTCCTTCTGCAATCGACGAACCTCACTAGAGGAGGAGGAGGAGGAACTTAGACGTCCCCTAACCCTTGGAGCTCTCATCTGATCATATGTAACTTTTGCCTAAGAGCCCAGGCCGTATAGGGCAGTGTTCCTCATTCCACCGACGACATCATAGTAAATGTCATTCACCTGGTCGGTGGAAAGAGGCTGTGAACCTTTCCCCTCTACAGCAGGCTGAGACGCCTCTGCAACTCTAGTGGTCATTACTTCTTATGAAATATGAATTAAATTAATCTTTATAAAATGTCAAAACAAATATACTAAAGTTAATATACTTACATTGATTTTTAAGGAGCGTCATTCGACAAATAACCCATCTTTTTTCTTATGGGTTTTATTGAATACCTTCCAACTAGTTGGAGGTCTCTGCAACTCAGCAGCCTGTATACAGAAAATACAATGTTTATATATATCCAAAAAAATATAATGAATGTTTATTATAACTTAAATAAAAACTTACCACGTTAATGGCATGCTGGACAATCGAAAGGGATCGAGCAGTATGTTTTGTGGATCCGGTCCTGGGGCCAGCAAGCTCTGAGTTGTGATTGGTTCGAGCAATCACAACATTATCTTTCAATTGCTGGGCATCCTAGATGGTTGTCCATGCATCCCAAACTGTCTCAGGGACCTCAGAAGGTCTGATTTCCTTCTTTCTCCACGTGTATAGCATGTCCCTGTACAGTTTGGAGCAATAGACATTCCAGATTTTCTTGAATTCCTTCTCTTGACCCTCCACCCATATATATCTTGTATGTAAAAAAAATATATTTAGTATCATGTTAGTTTTAACATTAAATAAAATATATATCTAAACTACTTACCAAAAATTCACCATAATAAAATTTTTTCATATCTTGCTCTACATGGCCCTATGTAGTAGCAGTCGAGGACAATCATTCTTTGAATTTCTTTATAATGTAAGTTGAGACCTGGTGATCGTATGGGAGAAAGCTACTGCAAAAATATCATACATTAGCAAAATTTGACCTAAAATATATAAAAATTACATATTTACTTATCAGTCACCCACTACTTTCAAAGTAATCTAGTCACCACGTGGGCTCTGTCCCAACTACATGACTATAAAAATCCAAAATCATAATATTAGATATACACATTTGCAATAGTTAATCAAATGAAGATGAAATACAAACAACTAGTATCAACGAAGATGAAATACAAATAACTAGTAATATTCAATATTTAATCACCTAATCTTATTCCGATGGAACTAAATTAATATGTAGGTTTTCATCGCTTAACTCCATTGATACATCAACCTCCTCACTGCTAGATATCTCACCATTATCTATTTCCTCATAAGTTACATTATCATCTATAAGTAATTGTGATGCTGATTGTATTTGTGAATCAACGGAGTTCATTATGACTTCTTCATTTTGATAAGCATCGGAGTTTTGAACAACTATCGTATTTGACATTTCAATGCTTAACCTAGGCTTAATTTGACAAATACCTAGTCATTCACTTGGTCGTCTTCTCTGAGTTGGGTATTCAAGATAAAATACTTGACCAGCTTGTACCGCAAAGATGAAAGGTTTAAACTTGTTGAATCTTTTGGTTGAATTAACCTCAACTAAATTGTATAAACGATGTTTTCTGGTGCCCATCCTTGGAGTTGGATCATACCAAGAACATCTGAATAATACACATCTTTTGAAAGATAATGCTGGGTATTCAACCTTGATAATTTTCCCTAGTCTGCCATAATAGTCAAATTGAGTATCATTGTTGTTTGTTAATCCTTTGACACAAACGCCAGAATTATACGTTAGCCTTTGTGAATCACGTTGGCCCACATGAAATCTGTATCGATTCACATAATAATCGGAGAAGACGGTCACAATATGCAGAGGTCCAAATGAGAGATTTTTTATTCGTTCGTCTTCTACATTTGAAATTCTATGATTATTCACCCATAATAGTGGTCGTTGAGTATATTAGATGAATATATAATAATGAATTGTAAAATAAAAATGCATATTAACTCACTTACATATATTT
The DNA here is from genome assembly GCA_024364735.1 of Boesenbergia rotunda. Lineage (NCBI taxonomy): Eukaryota > Viridiplantae > Streptophyta > Magnoliopsida > Zingiberales > Zingiberaceae > Boesenbergia > Boesenbergia rotunda. The sequence continues at coordinate 107,383 of JAGFNQ010010608.1, forward strand.
GAAACCAAAATACAAATTCATCCTCTATATTGTGATCTACCTCATTTGCACTTATAGATGGATTTTGAATGTACAACTATTGTTCGTACAACCTATCATATAAGATAATTTGATATCATATTAGATTTTTTAATTATATTTTCATATAGTAATTTAATGCAATAAATATATAAACTAGAGCTATTACCTTAGGCATGGTTGGATCTCTTCACAGTTCAGGAGTATATATGTCCTGGTAGCATGATATTCTTGGTCATTTAACCGTCCAGATAGAGTTGCACCCATTGCTCTTCCAGGATACTTGAAAATAGATAGCATATCTAGGTCAAATGTTTAAATGTCATCTTGATTGCATGGACACTTTCGATGTCTGATTTTCACGTTATCAGTAAAGTAATAAAAGCAAAATAATGTTGTTTCTTCAACTAGATATGCATTACATATTAATCTCTCAACTCTTGCCTTATTACGCACATTATTCTTTAATTTCCTAAGAAACCTTTCAAAAGGATACATCCATCTGTATTGTACAGGATCACCTATTTGTGCCTCACTAGGTAAATGAATAGGTAGATGTTCCATTGAATCAAAAAAACTTGGTGAAAATATCCACTCAAGCTTATATATTATTAATGGAATCTCTATCTGAAGGTGTAACATATCTGATACCATAATAACCCTAGAAGTCAGATTTTTGAAATAAAGACTTAGGAGGCGCTTGGTAAGAGGGTTTAGAATGCGGGAATGGGAATGAAATCTATTTCATTCCCATTTATGATGCTTGGTATACGAGAATCAGAATCAAAATATGAATATGATGCCCTTGATTTTATAACCCAACCCCCACTAGGTTATCACTAAACCCATAAACCCCTCAATCAAAATCTATTATCATTTCCATTGTCGAATATATACTAAGCGCCCCCTTAATTCTGTAAGTGTTTGTCAAACATTATTAGGATGTAGTTCTTGGAAAGCTATTGAAATTAATCTTTGCATGAACACATGACAATTATGACTCTTCATTCCAACCATTTTAAATCTGTTTGTATCTACACAACGAGACATATTCGAGGTATATCCATCTGAAAATTTGATTGCTTTCAACCAATAACACATTGCTTGCTTACTCTCTTTGTCTACTGTATAACATTTCTTGAGATATTTACCAGTTGTTTCATTCTAATGCAACTCAGGTCTGCTTACTAATTGTTACAATTCTTTACATGATTTTGTTGTATCTTTAGTTTTTCCATGAACATTCAGTACAATATTGATGATGTTATCAAAGAAATTTTTCTCAATAAGCATCACATCCAAATTATGTCGAATGAGTAAATATTTTCAATATGGAAGCTCTCAAAAAATACTTCTTTTCCTCTAACCGCATTTGTTGACTCTAATAATGTACTTGTTGATATCATCTGAACCATTCTAATATACTGATAGAAATCCATAACTAGCAATTTCATTAAACATTTCTTTACCTGACATCCAAACTGGGGGTAGTTTCCTAACTACTTTATTCCTTTTGAAATTTTTCTTATTTCTTCTAAACGGATGATCAACATGTAAAAATTTTAGATGATTATCAAACCAAGAAATCTTTCCACTGCAAGGCAAAGAAAATGCATCAGACTAACTCATACAATGTGGGCATGCTAACTTTTCAGCTATACTCCATCCTGATAACATTGAGTATGCGGGAAAATCACTAATGGTCCATAACAATACTGCATGCATTGTAAAGTTTGATTTATTTGCAATGTCATATGTCTCTGAGCCTATATTGCACGAATGGTTCAACTCAGCAATTAAAGGTTGTTAAAATATATCTATTTGCCCTTATGGATTATGAGGACTCGAATTAGCACAGTAAGAAACATGAATTCATCTTTCATGCATATCCATCGTGGTAAGTTATATAGTGTTAAAATAACTGGCTATGATGAATATTATTATGCATAACTTTTAAATGGCTGAAATCCACTTGCAGAAAGTCCAAGTCTCACATTACGTGGTTCCATTGCAAAGGAAAAAAATGTTGAATCTAAATATTTCCATGCAGGGGAATCACAAGGATGACACATTATGTCTCCTTCATATACATGGTTTTGATGCCAGATCATATGATTTTCTATTGCTGCTGATGCATATTGTTAAGACCGGTAGGAAAGCTAGAGGGGGTGATTAGCTCCGATTTGCTTGTTGATGATTTGTCACTGCTGAAGACTCCAAGCAATAATAACACTCAAGGGTTTACTTGATATCCACCTTCTTGAGGTGAATAATCCAAGGATCCGCTCTCCTCACTCTCTCAAATACTATGAAAGACTCCTTCGTGGAGGTGGAGAAACCTCGCACAAGCTCTCAAGAAGATACAAGAAGAATACAAACAAATACAAAGAAAATCTTACAAGATTTATAACAATGAGCTCTCTTTGCTTTTCTTGCTTTCTTCTAGCTTGGGATCGCCTCTAGAATCTTGGAAATGCAGTAGAACTATGCTCCAAGACTTCTCTTGAAATAGCAATGAAGGAGGAGAAGAAGTGCGGAAGAAGTTACGCTTCAACCTGCATGAAAACCCTATATACCCGCGACCTAGGGTTCCCTTAATCGATCACCCAATTGATTACCACGTCAGACTTAGCCGTTCAACGACTATTTTTTGAAGCTTAATCGATTAGCCAATCGATCTTAATCGATAGCTGAATCGATTCAGCACCTTTCTGTGTTATCGCACAATACTGTTGTAATCGATTGCCTAATCGATTACTCTACACCTTAATCGATTAAGAGGAGGCTGAATCGATTGGCCAATCGATTCAGCCTACTTCTATTCTCGGGACACAACTCTCCCAATCTATTACCCAATTGATTCACTCCTTTCTTAATTGATCACCCAATCAATTAAGAAGGCTTCTGTTCGCGAGAAACCAACGCCAATCGATTACTCAATCGATTGACCCCAATCCTAACTTATGTGCACAAGTCTAGGATTCTCTTGCCTAATCTCGGTCAAACGTGACTTGTTAAGACTTCCTCACCAAGTATCCGATCAAACCTTTGACCAACTTGGATTTTCCCTTATCTAGTTCCCAACTAGGACTTAACCTAGTTCTCGACCAGGTTTGCCTAACCCTCGAGTTAGGTCTAGTATCTTGGTAGACTTTCACCTTGCCAACGTGCGGTCTTTCCGATCCACATGGGCTTCACTTGGTCCCACTAGTTGTGCCTAGTCCCACTAGGACTTTTCTCGTGCCAGCATGCAATCTTCCCGATCCACCTGGACTTCACCTAGTCCCACTAGGACTTTTCCCGTGCCAGCGTGCGATCTCCCCGATCCACCTAAACTTCACCTAGTTCCACTAGGACTTTTCTTGTGCCAGCGTGCGATCTCCCTGATTCACCTGGACTTCACCTAGTCTCACTAGGTGTGCCTAGTCCCACTAGGTCTTTTCTCGTGCCAACATGCGATCTCCCCGATCCACCTGTACTTCACCTAGTCCCACCAGGTGTGCCTAGTCCCACTAGAGCTTTTCCCATGTCAGTGCGATCTCTTCAATCCATTTGGACTTCACGTAGTCCCACTAGGGCTTTTCTCCAAAGATATAATCCATGTTTGACATATTATCAATACAGATCCAACAATACCATAATTGTAAGCTATAATGAATCCCTAGTAGTGTCGAACACACCTAAGAACAATAAAAATCCTTGCCACAACCCCTCCACATATAATTCGACCATAATAAATTTCCATTACAGGATCAGATGAACCAAGCCTATAACAATTCCCTTAACTGGACATTCAAACTTTTAATTAACAACAACTACACAAATCTCATCATATAACCCACATCAAATTGCCAAAGATCAACATCAATGACCTAAAACAATTACGCTAAAACTCAATCCCAAATAAAATCCACAACAAGAGCCATAGCTCAATTAACAAACATGTTCATCCAACCTAATCCAAAGCAATCCAACACTTTTCATTCAAGCGTAACCTTAAGCAATTCACTCCTTACCTGAGTTGGCGCTAGCGACACTTCCCTGATTAGATTCAACAAGCACAGCTCCCTTGAAGCCACATCTCGGCTCAAAGGAATAGTTAGCGCACCCCATGAATGCAAAGAGAGCTCAAATTGGAAGAGTGACGGTGGTCGTTGATGACCACAGAAGCACCGGCGAGAGGAAGAAACGTCAACTCTCGGGCAGCAATCGGGTGCACGACAACACAGCAAGGGCGGCAATGACCGAGCTCAAGTGAATAGGGCAACAACATTGGCTCGTCGGTGTTAATCTCAGGAGGATGCCAACGATGTGGACCCGCTCAAGGGAGACCAGCGCTCGGGAGGAAAACAAAAGGAGGAGTGGTCGGCGAGATTAGGTTTCACGTATATATAATCTGAAAATTAAATTTTTTCTCAATTAATTCATAAATAGTCCATCTTCCACCCCTTAGTCACCATAAACTTTTCTAAAAATATAGAAAAATATTTCTAAAATTTCCTATAAGAGTATTTCCATTTTAAACTCTTATTTATGGTGTGTGTGTGTGTGTGTGTGTAATCGACTGAAAATTCTTCTTCCTCAATATTTGCTCCCACTCTCCCTTTGCCTTCTTTTCTTTCCCTGGGAACTCTTTTCTCTCCCTTTTCTTACTTGTCATTTCCCTTCTCTCTCCGTAGGGATATTTTTCCATGATGGAATCCTTTCCACCACTCATCTGCTCCTTCAAGAAAAATGAGCATAACTCTTTGCAAAGATGAACAGATTAGTCTAAATAGTTTAAAATAAACAAAACCATAAACAACAACTAAAAAAGAAGAGGTTACAATTTGTTTGGTTGCAACCGGAGCGGTTGCTAATCCAAGGCAGTTGAAATTTCCACTAAAATATCTCCTTGGTTGCAGGTGGAGAAATCTCTTACAAACATTGGAAAGCTCAGAAAAAGATCAGGAAAAAAGAGTACAGTTGTTGATCTTTAATCTTAGTTTTTGGGGGTTATTTATAGCCCAAAAATTAACTTTACCATTGGGTTGATGTGGACCTGAGGTGCCTCAAATGGATAAAGTTTTATCCATGGGCATAACAGTAATTTGTTGATAGGCTCCGTTCTGAGGTGTTTCAGTTCGACCGAAGATGCCTTAGTTACGATCTGAAGCGCCTTGGATTCAATCTGAGCCGCCTAAGGTCTGCTATAACGCAAAGCAAACTTTTGCAACTGAGGCACCTCAGTTGACCAACTGGTCAATGTCAACACTCACATTAACTTTTTTCATTCTTCTTCCGCTTGGGTGATTTTTGACCAAACAGAGTTTGGCTCACCCGAACCTGACTCTAGCCTTCGCCGTGAATGACCTTCCTCTCGGTTACTCGTTCCTCGGACGTCACGCGCGTCCTTCTCACTCCACCGATGTACTCTTCAGTAAACCTCCACATCCTTCAGATGCACCGAGTCTATCGGCTCCCTTCCAGTGCTATTATTCTCATCCACTGCGTATTCCACTCGACTTCCTGCACTCCTAAGCTTCAGCACACTTAGACACAGGGATGAAAATATACTAGGACCTAACTTGACTTGGTTGATCACATCTAAACCAACCTAGGGTACTTATAATCTCTCCCTTTTTAATGTGCATCAATCTAAGTTAAATTAGAGTTAACCAAACAAGAAAATAACAATTTATTTATTCAAAAATACTAAATCAAATATGGTAATCCAGTTTAATAAATAATGCAAGTAAAATTTAGCTTAATTCTATTTACTCTCCCCCTTTGATCACATCAAAAAATGGGGTAAAAGACATTTTTAGAAAAATAGAAAAAACAAACTCATTAATGAAAAAAGATATGTTTTTAAGTAAAAACTTGATGGGTTTCCAAGATTATTTTTAAAATTTGAATTTGACTTAAATTTTTTTTTACAATTTTTATAGACATCCAAAATACAGTATCCAGATCTAGAAAGATTGTAACTATCAAAAAATAATTTTTTGAGTATTTATTAAATAAAAAATATTAATTTCGTATAAAAATTCATAAAAAATACTTAACCATTAGATAATTTTCAAAATTTTTGTCAAAGTGTGAAATCAATGAACTCAATGGTATAAAAATTTTTAGATTAAAATAAATTTTTTAAGTTTGAAAATAATGATGTTAATCATAGAAAAGATTTTCAAAAAAATAATTTTAAAATTAGATATTTACTTAAAAAAATTTGCTAAATTTTTAAAATAGTCAAAATATAACGTTCAGATCCCAAAAAATTAGACTTTTTGAAAATAATTTTCTACTTATTTTTAAGATTCAAAAGTCTACTTTTGAAAATAAATTTATGAAAATTCATCAAATATTTTAAAAAATTATTAAAGATATAGTAAGTAGATAAAGTCTTTGTCCATCATAGAAAAAATTTGTAAATGAATTATCTTCAAATATTACTATTTGATTTAGATTTTCTAATAATCAAGAAATTCAAAGACAATTTATTCAACACAAAAAAAAATATTTAATAATTTAAAATTGATTTGGGATTCCAAAATAGAGTTTTACCTACAAGATTAATCAGAAACTTTGGTGGAATATAATTCTTGGGCATTTGTGATTTTGCCCCAATGGTTCCTAATATACCAATTAAGACCCCCAGTATATCTAAAAAAAAATTTGGGAGAAAAATTTAGGCATGCTAGTTCTTTTTCTAATTTTTCTATTTAAACTTTTAATTTATCATTTTCATACTTCACATTATCATACATTTCTAAAGGACATGAAATAGCTAATTCCTTTGTCAAATTTAAATTTTTGTCCTTAATTTACATAAACTCCTAAGCATGGATCTAATACCAAAATGTAGTTTGTCGGGAGGAAGTTTTCATATCTCATTTACCATTTCATCGTATCTGAAACTGGATGCTTCCCCTTCATCACTGTTATCTTCTGTCGAATCTCCCTCTTCATCAATGCTCATTTCGGAGGTGGTTGCTTCGTCGTCTTCTTGATAACTTGTCATAAGTGCAAGTCCGGCGTAGGCCTCGATCTCTGATTCTTCTGAAGATGTGTCGTCCCACGTCACTTTTAAATTCTTGTGCTTTGACTTATTTCCTTTTTTTCTTTTTATTATTTAATTTGGGGCATTGCTTCTTAATGTGACCTTCTTCGTCACAGTAGTAGTATCTAACTTGTCTTTTTCTTGGAGAATATTTCTTGTCTTGCGACTTAGAAAACTTGTTAGATTTAAACATTTTATTTAGTTTCCTTACCACAAATGATGTTTCATCTTCGTCGGTCGAAGACTTTGAATATGGTTCGATCGTCCTCGTGTTTAGGGTAATATTTGTTGGAAACGGATGGTTAGAGAGGGGGGGTGAATATAGCCAATCACTTGTTCTTGGCACTTAGTAAGTTTTCTGCACTCAACTT
>JAGFNQ010010608.1:125112-145058 GCA_024364735.1 Boesenbergia rotunda
GTCCCTTGGAAGCTCCGCCTCTATTCGCGTCCACGCCGAGTTCTCTTCGGGATGACTTTGCAAAGCCACGAGTTTCGTGCCGACAAGAACTACTAGATTCACCAAAGGCACGATAAGAATATCAAGAGAGAGAGATGGAAACTAACCACCAATTTTGGTTCAGGACACGGTCAGATATAATGAATCGTGCCTCATTCCCTTCAGATATAATTCTGAAAGACTTCAGCAGCTCTAATGAATCGTGCCTCATTCCCTTCACCATCTTATACCCACTTGGTTTAGGACACGGTCTATGTGTGTCAGTCCCCACTAGGCTGACTACGTCACACCTAGCCCAAGTAATGTCTTTCTCGTCCAATGGATTCTAATTACTCTCATGTATTTCAGAGACTCATACTCTGAACATGTCATGCTCTGGCCAGAGGCGTTGAGTAGCAATCCGACGATAGGCCTTGGGTATACATCCCCTCGCAAGGAGAGGTGAATCCTTTGTAGGCTGTTCAAACATCTTCGGGCACTTCAGCTTATACCCACCCATCCTGGGTCCACACCTCCTTGGAGATTCTTGCGTAAGATGTTAAAGTATAAGTCTCCATGGCCAAGATGACTTGAACACCGCAAGTCAAAGGAACATCGCACTTAAGCTGCAGTAAGGACTTCACTGACATGTCTATATGTAGATTACCATATGAAGTTTTACAGCTAGTCACTCCAATGAACTAGTTTCCTTAACTAGCATTCATGTTTATCTCCGGACATCCCAATGTCACCAGCCAGTGAGAATCAGCTGATTAGAGAATAACCCATGCTAGTCTCCATAGAATTGATAGTGTCCGTATTTATCAATTCATCGACTAGGGACAATTTCAATACTTCACAATTGCACATGTAGAGATAATCACTAATTGTGAATTCATCACAAATTCTCTCATGCTGTGAATTGTATTGCGGACATTCAGTAAATGAGCTTAAGATCTCAATCAAATACACGAACATGTATACTCAAATAGTGAATATTCATTTATTAAAATAAATGATTACAATCATAAGGCGATTGCCTTAGGACACTTCTCTCATGTTACTAACATAGCATGTTAAGAACTGCTGAACCTAATCTCAAGAAAACCAAAATCAGTAATGTACTGATGGTACAAAAGGGCAAAGGCAAATGGAAGCCTAAAGGCAAGGGTAAGACCCAAGCCAAAGGCAAGGCCAACTCTACTACATCCAAGGCTAAAGATAAGGTTCCTAAGGAAGGGACCTGCTTCCACTGTGGTGAGACCGGACATTGGAAGTGGAACTGCAAACATTACCTGAAGGAAGTAAAGAAGAAAAGAAGTGAGACTTCTGGCTCAGGTATTTTTGTTATAGAAGTCAATCTATCTATCTCTTCTTCTTGGGAATTAGATACCGGATGCATGTCTCACATTTGTACTAATGTGAAGGGCCTTCAAAGAGCTAGATCATTGACGAAGGGCGAAGTGGACCTACGAGTAGGCAATGGAGCAAGAGTTTCTGCCATAGCTGTAGGAACTTATTCCTTGTCTTTGCCCACTAGGCTTATCTTAGAACTAGAGGAGTGCTTTTATGTACCTGCATTGACTAAGAACAGGATTTCAGTATCTTGTTTGAACAAGAAAGGCTTTTCATTTATCATAAAGGACAAATGTTGTTCCATAAATTTAAATGACATGTTCTATTGTAATGCACCACTTGTGAATGGAGTCTATGTTCTAGACCTAGAAAACCCAATCTATAACATAAATACTAAATGATTCAAATCCAATGATGTGAACCAAACGTATCTCTGGCATTGTCTCTTGGGACATATAAATGAGAGTCGTATACCCCAGCTCCATAAGGATGGATTACTGGACTTATTTGATTTTGAATCATATGAGACATGTGAATCTTGTCTTCTAGGCAAGATGACCAAGACTCCATTTAGTGGACACGGCGATAGAGCGACAGACTTGTTAGGACTCATACATACTGATGTATGTGGACCTTTCAATGTCGCAGCTAGAGGAGGCTATCAGTACTTCATCACTTTCACTGATGATGTCAGTAGATACGACTATGTGTATCTCATGAAACACATGTTGGAATCCTTTGAAAAGTTCAAAGAATTCAAAAGTGAAGTACAAAACCAACTTGGCAAGAGTATTAAGATGCTTCGATCAAATCGAGGTGGTGAATACCTTAGCCAAGAGTTTCATGACCATCTAGCAGAGTGTGGGATCGTATCCCAACTCACTCCACCTGGAACACCACAATGGAATGGTGTGTCCGAGCGGAGAAATCGTACTCTATTAGATATGGTATGATCGATGATGAGTCAGACAGACCTTCCTATTTCCTTCTGGGATTCGCTCTAGAGACGGCTCTTTTCACACTTAACCGAGTTCCATCAAAGGTCGTCACAAAGACACCATATACGATATGGACTAGGAAGAGTCCCATGATGTCTTTTATGAAGATTTGGGGTTTTGAGGCTTATGTTCAACGTCAAGTCTCAGATAAACTAGGACCCAAATCTAGTAAGTGCTATTTTGTAGGATATCCCAAGGAAATGAAGGGATATTACTTTTACAATCCCACACAAGGCAAAGTGTTTGTCGCTAGAAATGGTGTTTTTCTAGAAAAGGAGTTTATTTCTAGAAGAACTAGTGGAAGTAAAATCCATCTTGAAGAAGTTCAAGATGCAGATAGTACTAAGGTCTTAATATTGGGCATTGAACATGCACCACAAGATGTTGTGGATCATGAGATTGTTGCACAAGAAGTTATGGAACAACAAGCTGTTCAAGTACAGCAACCTCTTCGTAGATCTGATAGGATACGTCGTCAGCCTGAGAGATACTCATTTGTCTTGTCTGACCATAATGACGTTACGCTTATTCAGTTGAATGAGCCTACATCCTATCAAGAAGCTGTGATGAGCCCAGATTCTGAGAAATGGCTAGAGGCCATGAGATCTGAAATGGAATCCATGTACACTAACCAAGTATGGACTTTGGTTGATCCACCTCAGGGGATTAAACCCATTGGGTGTAAGTGGGTCTTTAGAAGAAAGACTGACATGGATGAACGCATGCATACCTATAAAGGGTGATTGATAGCTAAAGGTTTCAAACAAATTCATGGTATCGATTATGATGAAACCTTTTCACCAGTGGCAATGCTTAAGTCTATTCGGATCATGCTTGCTATTGCAGCTTACCATGACTACGAGATCTGGAAGATGGATGTCAAAATCGCATTCCCAAATGGGAATTTACTCCAGGATGTGTGCATGATGCAACCTGAGGGTTTTATAGATCGAGAACATGTTGGAAAGGTATGTAAATTGCAAAGGTCCATTTATGTGCTAAAGCAAGCTTCTCGAAGCTGGAATCTTCGATTCGATGATGCAATCAAAGCGTTTAGTTTTATCAAGAATGAAGATGAACCCTGTGTCTACAAGAGGTTTAGTGGGAGCACAGTTGTCTTCCTGATCTTGTATGTAGATGACATACTCCTCATTGGGAATGATATCCCTTCACTACAGTCTGTGAAGACGTGGCTAGGAAATTGTTTCTCAATGAAAGACTTAGGTAAAGCAGCCTATATCCTAGGCATCAAGATATATAGAGATAGACCTAAGAGATTGCTTAGCTTAAGTCAGAGTACATATATTGACAAGGTGCTTAATCGTTTTGCCATGCAGAATTCCAAGAAGGGATTTCTGCCAATATCATATGGTGTGAGTCTTTCGAAGACTTAAGGTCCCTCTTCTAAGGAGGAGAGAGACTGTATGGATCAGATCCCTTATGCATCCGCTATAGGGTCTATCATGTACGCTATGCTTTATACTTGACCAGATGTCTCGTATGCTTTGAGCATGACGAGCAGGTACCAGTCAGATCCAGGTGAAAGTTACTGGATAGCTGTTAGAATATTCTTAAGTACTTAAGAAGGACGAAAGAATATTTCTTAATATTAGGAGGCAATAAGGAGCTAACTGTAAAAGGTTACAGTGACGCAAGCTTCCAAACAGACAGGGATGATTTTAGATCGCAGTCATGGTATGTATTTTGCTTGAATGGTGGCGCTGTGAGCTGGAAGAGTTCGAAGCAGGACATAGTCACAGATTCTACAACAGAGGCCGAGTATATTATCGTGTCTGAGGCGGCAAAAGAGGTTGTTTGGATCCAAAAGTTCATCACAGAGCTTGGTGTGGTTTCTAGCATAGTAGACCCGATAGATCTCTATTGTGACAATAATGGGGCTATTGCACAGGCTAAGGCACTTCACTCTCATCAACGGACCAAACACATACTATGGCGCTTCCATCTCATTTGAGAGATCATCGATAGAGGAGATGTGAGGATATGCAGAGTACCCACACATGCTAACATCGCGGATCCTTTGACTAAGGCTTTGGCACAAAAGAAGCATGATGGTCATACCAGGTCACTCGGTATTAGATATTACAATGATTGGCACTAGTGCTAGTGGGAGATTATTAGTAGAAGCCCTAGAGCCAATTATGTGATGATTGACTAGGGACATTTTGTATCATATTCTATTATTAATAAAGGCATTTTGGTTATTATACTTACTTTGTATTTGTGACAAATAACTAAGTATAATAATGCCCTTGGGTAATAGGTTCTTATCTATATTATATTGATTGGTTGAATCGATTGTAAGATAATGTAAAGAACACTACACTAAACCATTCCTAATCATGTATTAATATTCAAGGACAATATTAATGCATGGAGACTAGCATGTAGGTCAACTGATGACTTGAGCTCAAAAGTCATGGATATGTGATATCAAGATGACACATGGGTATACATTGGAGAATGTGTACTGAATTGACCCGCCATGAGAAAGTTTCATAGATTGTCATATGAGTGTCATAAACTTTCTCATGTGACTATTAGTATGAATAGTCCTTAGACATGAAGTCACTACGGTTCCCTACATAAGGAGTTATGTACTTTGGTATCGTCAAACGTCACCCGTAACTGGCTAGACTATAAAGGCGATCACTGGGTATGTAATGAATTATGCAGAGGGATGTGAGTGATGTAGATGGGATCTATCCCTCTCATATGACGGGAGTGATATCTGTGGGCCCCTTGATCGAGTAGGACTACTAAAATGCATGGCTATGCTCAAATGAGTCAATATGAGATATTGAGCTCATTTGTTTGAGTGAGTATACTCGGGGATGAAGAAATACAATGATTGATTGAGGATGACACAATCTATGCCTCATTGGTCAATCTAGATATCAAGGATAGAAGGACAAGGTTATACATTATCATAGTCACGGAGGATTAGTCGGGTCTCGACTTTTCTTGTTACTTGTGTAGCACTGATGCATTGCTAGATGTCTCTCATTGCTTATGTGTCAAAAGTGATTTAGACACATTGCCAACATTACGAGAACCTATTGGGTCACACACTGAGAACACGATGCTTCGGAGATTAATTGATCTTGGTTTGACTAAGATTTGATTCGAATTGTATTAATTGAGTTAGACTCATGTGAATCCAATTAGATTATGGGATTAAGTCTAATTTGAGTTAGACTCATCTAGATTAGACTCAACCACTTAATTATAGATAATATTCATTAAAGGGATTAATAAATATTATTTAAGAGGAAGGCTAAGAGACATTCTATTCATTAGATGAATAGAATATTAAGAGTCTCAAGGAATACCAAGAGGCTTGGTATTCATCGGGTTTTATTAGCATTAAGATCAGAGGAGCTCAAGGGGAATAGACCCTTGGTATTCATTAGATGAGTATAAATACCCCCCCCCCCTTGTCAATGGCTAGAGTGTGCATCTCTCTTCCTCTTCTTTCTTCCTCCTTGTCCATAACTCCCTAGTGGAGGTTCTTGTGTTTTGTGAACCATCCCAAGTTGCTAGCACAACTAAGGTGGTTCTTCTCCGAGGCATAGATCGTGTCGTGTGGATATGCATAGAGGCATAGGCACTTGAACGTGCAAGAGATCCGGCGAACCAAAGGACTAGCGGGATAAGCGAAGGGCTCGCGACAAAGGTATTCCTATAAGATAGGAATTATAGATCACTTTGTATGAGTTTTTCTTTCGCATGGATCGCTTGAGGAATCTTATCTCCGAGGCATAGATCATGTTCGTGTGGATATGCATAGAGGCACGGGCACTTGAACGTGCAAGAGATCCGGCAAACTAAAGGACTAGCGGGATAAGCGAAGGGCACGTTGTTGGGAACGAGATGGCTATAGAGGGGGGGTGAATATAGACAACCACTTTCTCCTCCGAAACTTATCACGATTTCAGCAACTCAAGTATCAGTAGCACAGCGGTAAGAGTAGAAAACAGAGTGTGCAGAAAAACAAAACGCAAGCAAACCAAACACGACTAGCAAGATCGCTAACAAGGAGGGTTTACAAGGTTCGGGGATAACATGCCCCTACTCCTTGGCATGCCATTAAGGTGGGCGATCCCTTGATCGTCGGCAGATCAAGCCCCGGTTAACACCGGATATGAAGCAACCTCCTTCTCGATGGAGAAACCTCCCCACAGTGTGTTTCAAACAATGATATAGAATGAGCACAATGAAACAACAACAAGAAGGATCTTACTCAAGCACTTAGCAAAGACAAAACACAGCAAGCTTCCCTGAGCTCCACCCAGTGGCAATCTCACGTAGACCCCTGCTCCGTGTCTTCCCACTGTCGGACTCCAAGCCTCTTGTTTTCTCCGTCAAACGCTCAAGTATGATGATTGCTCCTCAATAGCTTGCTTAGAATGGTTGAAGAACTCAAAAACAGCAAGCTTGTTACACAGGAACTCAGGAGCACGAAAGACTGAAGAACTCGTTACCAACTCTCCTTCTCGCGTTCCTTTTTGTTTCTCCGCCAAGCGACAAGTGACAACATCTCTGTAGCTCCCAGCTACTCATCTGCAAATGCCAGCCTCTACTGAGCCATCTCTGGACTCACTGAGGTCTCCTCAGTCGAGCTCCAGTCTTAGCTCCAGTCTGCAGCTCACCGTTGCAACCTGAGATGAGAAAGCGACAAACCTGCTCCAAGGAAAGCACTCTTTGACTTCTCCTTGAGTGTTTGAATCCTCCCCTGTCACCTGAAACTCAATCAGAGCATTAGAGCAGCAGCATATCAAATATCAGAAACACACATCAGCAAATCAGATACGATCAGACGCTCTGACAACGTCTGTCAGTGAAATTTGAATTAAAGTGATCGGTCACCGGACCGATCCAGAGTGTGTGGATTGGTCACCAGATCGATCCACAGCTTTGCTGGGATTCCCAGCTCTCGCAGCTATACAGGCCTGATCGGTCCCAGACCAATCAGGGTGAAGCCTGATCGGTCACCAGATCGATCAGAAAGGATCCTGATCGATCGCCCAGATCGATCAGGGCAGATGAACAGTAATTTTTTAATCAAATCCAAGATCCCTGATCGGTCACCGGACCGATCCAAGACTTTGATCAGCAAGGGAACTCACTCACCGTTTGCTCCCTGATCGGTCACCAGACCGATCAGGAGCAAGGCAGCAAGGAAGCAGCCTGCTCCCTGATCGGTCACTGGTCCGATCAGGAGCCACACAGTAGATTCCCAATCTCACTGTGCGCTCCCTGATCGATCACCAGTCCGATCAGACATAGCTGGATCAGTCACCAGACCGATCCACTAAGGAGCAGCGTGCCAATGTCCCTGATCGGTCACCAGACCGATCCAGTGACTCAACCCTAGCCCTCCAAGCTAGGAATTCATCCACCTTAGCCCTCCAAGCTAAGGATTTTTCCATCTAACTCTCCAAGTTGGGAATTTGCACCTAACCCTCCAAGTTAGGACTTTTCACCTAGCCCTCCAAGCCAGGACATTTCACCTAGCCCTCCAAGCTAGGACTTTTCACCCAACTCTTCCGAGTTAGAACATCATCCAACCTAGCCCTCCGAGCTAGGCACCTGACCCTCCAAGCCAGGACTTTTTCACCTAATTCTCCAGGATGGGAATTTGCACCTAACCCTCCAAGTTAGGACTTTTCACCTAGCCCTCCAAGCTAGGACTTTTCACCCAACCCTTCCGAATTAGGACTTTTCCAACACCTAGCCCTCCAAGATAGGATTTTCCACACCTAACCTCCCAGGTTAGGATTTTCCATATCATGCCTAATCCTTGATCAGGACTTAATCATAATTATCATAATCATCACACCTAACCTCCCAGGTTAGGGTTTTCCATATCATGCCTAATCCTCGATCAGGACTTAATCATAATTATCATAATCATCCTCCTAAACTAAAATCGTTGTCAATACCAAAACAACAATCAGGGCCAGACTGCATCAACAATCTCCCCCTTTTTGTTGTTTGACATCCCGATTTTATGTTTAGGGATTCTCAATCAATATTCCAACTTTAGAATCATAGGGGAATCCAGATCCTCCCCCTACAACATGATCATGCTAAACTTAACCAATCCACACTCTCCCCCTTTGTCGAACACCGAAAAGGGACAAGAGGGACTGTCAAGATTAAGATGAACTCCCCTCAATCCTAGAGGTATCCCAACTCATCAAAAGTGTGATAGTTTATGGAATGATCATACGAACACATGTGAAAAAATTATAGCAAGACATAGCAATCACATGCATCATATGAATATGAACTATAGACTCCCAAAGCATGCCATAATATTCATAAGTATCAAATAGACATGGCAATGTAAGCATGAATATGACAATCGAGCAATCATCCAGATAACAAGTACATAATCAATCGTGGCATCAACAATAGTAGATAAGCATGGCAAAAATATATAGGTCAAGGCATGAAAACATCCAAACAAGTAGCAAAATATGTGTGACTCAAAGTCACACCAACAAAGTCAAATACACAGATACGATCAATTGTCATCAGAATCATCAATATAAATGATATCCCCGGGTGAAGGATCATTGGGGGATGCACCCTCAGGGAACGTATGATGATACCATTCTTCATACCATCTTTCCTGGAACGCGCTCATCTCAGAGACACCAGATGCTAAGGCATCAACACGGCGATCAAACGACTAGAACTCGGAGCTGACCTCCTGCCGCCAAAGCTCGGAGATGTGTAACTCGTGCTCCAATTGTCGCTCTATCTCTGCGACCTGCCAGCGCAGATCAGGAGCCAAACCATCATAGTCTGCAGTAATAGCTGGCGTCCCCGGGTCAGGAGCTGCCCTCGGTAACTCTTCCGTTCGTCTGCCCTCGGCCCTCTTTGGTTATCTAAGCAACCGATCATTACTGGTTAGAAATATTAGGATGTTAAGAGTTAACATATGTATACTGGTTAAGAGTAACTAGTTTATCGAATGTGACCTACCATAAGACTTCATATGGTTCTATATATGTCTATGAAGATCTCATTACTGTTGGAGTGTGAGTTTCCTTCAACATGACGTATTCAAGTCTTCTTGGTCATGGAAACTTATGTTTTAACATCATAAGCAAACATCTCCATAGAAGTATGGTCCCAAGATGATTGGATATAAGTCAAAGTATCTAAAGGTGTTTGAATAACCGATAGATGATTTACCACTCTTTTGATAAGGAGGCGTATACTGTATGATCACTTGGTACGATTATTACTCGTAAGTCTTTGGCCAAAGCAAAAACACGTCAAGAGGATGGTCTTCTTGGACAAGTATTTGAGTAATTTGAATCCGCATTACAAGAACTACTACTTGGGATAGATGTGACGTAGTCAGCCTAGTGAAGATTGACATATAGACTATGTTCTGAACTAAGTAGCTATAAGATGAGTGAAACAGACATACACACGAATAACTATAGCCGCTGAAGGATTCAAAAGTGGTTTTGGAATCAACTATGATTTCTCGATCAATTAGAGGTCATGATATACTACTAGGTGTTACTCATGATCTATTCGTAATTAATGATTAATTATGAATGATTAACTCGGGAACCTATAATGTTATATGCACTAAGAGTTTATCTAAAAGACAAAATTAGCTTGAGAATTAGATTCTCAGATCCAGAAATATTGAGTCTAGTTGGATCAAATGAAGAGAAGATGTGGAAGATATTTTGTCGAAATGAAAGCGCGAATAAGCCACTGTTAGGATGTATACTAAAAGACGTGTCTTTTTCTATGAACATATACATTTTGAAAGAGAATCACAACAACACAGTTGCATGTTTATGTTAGTATATGTATAACAGTCTGATACTTTGCATTGTAGATAACATGGTGTGTGGTGACTCACAGAAGATCATGTTATCAGTCCCTTGTATTATATAAGTAGAGGCTCACAACAGAGATGGAGTTGGACAAACCATTGGGATGGTTATAGTATAATTAGGTGTGGTTTATCTTGACCATAGAATTACACTAGTTCACATTGTGTGCATTGAGCAGGACCAAAATAGAGGTGATCCAATTTGTACTTACTTTATAATTGGATCAGACCTCAGTTTATTATGGAGTACAATCTATAAATCCCGATATAATAACGGGCACGTGTACTTAGTATTTTATTTCTTTGATTTACCAATGGGCGAGATTTATTTTGTTAAATTGATATGCCCGGTAAGTTGGGAGATAATATTATTTACATGGTGTGTCATTGATTATTGATTAAATCTATGTCCTGGTGAGTCGGGATGATGATGCCCCCTTGATGAACTCATAAGGTTCATCATGTTAAACCCTGCAGGTGGACTTGGTCCAACATGATGATAAGGATGAGTGGTACTAGTCAAGGAGTTAGAGGTTGATTAATAAAAATTGTTAGTAATTTAAATTAATCGACGGGCATTCGATATCTTAAACACGGGGAGATGTGTGTACTCATAATAGGTGGAGCCCATATGAAAATATGGGGGTTGGTGAGGAAGTTCAATGGAGATCCTTTAGTGGAATGGATCTTCATTAATGGATCGGATTTCGATCCATTAGTGGGCCAAGACCCAACTCCTCCTCATGATCCCTATCGTAGCCCTATAAATACCCCATGGAGTCATGAAACCACGGATCGAATTTGATCATGCAAGCCTCTCTATTCTTTCTCTTCTTCACTCTCTCTCTCCTAGGGCAACCGGCGGCAAGGCTTGAAGAAGGGTGGTGCAAGGAGATAAAGGGGAAGAAAACTCATCCTTTCTTCCTCTCTTTTCATCCATTTCTCTTCTTCCCCTTGGAGGTCTCGACAGTGAGCTAGGGAAGGAGAAACCGGTGCCACCTTGGAGCAAGGTGGCCGGCGGCGTGCGTGAACAAGAGAAGAGGCCGACGGCTTGGAGTTGAAGGAAGAAGGCGTGCTCTTCTACTTCCTTTCCTACTTCTTCATCTTCCTCTTGCTTCCTCACCTGGATACCCTATGGCCGAATCTTCCTTGAAGTTGGAAGTGGTCGGCGGCACTATGTTGGAGAGGAAGAAGGGTCGGCGGGAACCCTAGTTACTAGGGTTTGTTGGTGTGTGGAAGAGGGAAGAAGAAGGTAGTATTGGATTGTTAGTAGGAGCCCTAGAGCCAATCATATGATGATTGACTAGAAACTTTTGTATCATATTTTATCTTTAATAAAGACATATTTTGGTTATTATACTTACTTTATACTTGTGACAAATAACTAAGTATAATAATGTCCTTGGGTAGTTGGTTCTTATCTATATCATATCGATTGGTTGAATCGATAGTGAGATGATGTAGAGAACATTACTCTAAACCATTCCTAGTCAAGTATTAATATTCAAGGACAATATTAATGCATAGAGACTAGCATGTAGGTCAACTGATGACTTGAGCTCATATGTCATGGATATGCGATATCAAATTGACACATGGGTATACATTGGAGAATGTGTATTGAATTGACCCGCCATGAGAAAGTTTCATAGATTGTCATATGAGTGTCATAAACTTTCTCATGTGACTATTAGTATAAATAGTCCTTAGACCTGAAGTCACTACGGTTCCCTACATAAGGAGTTATGTACTTTGGTATCGTCAAACGTCACCCGTAACAGGGTGGACTATAAAGGCGATCACTGGGTATGTAATGAATTATGGGGAGGGATGTGAGTGATGTAGATGGGATCTATCCCTCCCATATGACGGGAGTGATATCTGTGAGCCTCTTGATCGAGTAGGACTGCTAAAACGCATGACCATGCTCAAATGAGTCAATATGAGATATTGAGCTGATTTGTTTGAGTGAGTCTACTCGGGGATCAAGAAACACAAAGATTAATCGAGGATGACATGGTCTATGCTTCATTGGTCAATCTAGATATCAATGATAGAAGGACAAGATCATACATTATCATAGTCACGGAGGTTTAGTCGGATCTCGACTTTTCTTGTTACTTGGGTAGCAATGATGCATTGCTAGATGCCGCTCATTGCTTATGTGTCTAAAGCGTTTAAACACATTGCCAACATCATGAGAACCTATTGGGTCACACACTAAGGACATGATGCTTCGGGAACCCGAGTTAGGAACTCGGGAGATCTGATCGGGAGCTCGAGTTGGGAACTCGGGAACTTGGGTCGGGAGCTCGGCACTCGGCAGACTGGGCTAGGAGCTCGGCAGGTTGGGTCGGGCGCTCAGCACTCGACAGACTGGGCTGGGAGCTCGGCACTCGGCAGACTATGCTGGGAGCTCTGCAGGCTGGGTCGGGAGCTCGGCACTCGGTAAACTGGGTCGGGAGCTCGACAGACTTGGTCGGGAGCTCGCGGGAGACCTAGTCGGAAGCCCAAGAGGCCCGGTCGAAATTGCAAGAGAAAGAGAAAAGTCTCTCTTCATTGAATGAAGAGAAGATGAAGAGTCACATGGAAAGATGTGCACTTTATTGGCTTTAATGAAGGGAAACCAAAGAGACACAAACCTCTTCATATTCATGGGATGAGTATAAAAGAGAACCTTGTGACTTTGGACAGGAGAGTTTTTTTTTCTTCTCTTCTTCCTCTCCTCCCTCTTGGCTGGAACCCGTGTGGGTTCTTGGTGGTCTTGTGAGCTACCTCAAGTTGCTAGCACAACTAAGATAGTTCTTCCCGAAGTTGAGAGATCATGTCCGTGTGGATATGCATAGAGGCACGGACACTTGAACGTGCAAGAGATCCGGTGGCACTTGGACGTGCTGGATAATGTAAGGGCACGCTCCAAAGGTATACATTGCAGATAGATCTATAAGATAGATGAACTTCGTACGAGTTTTCTTTCGCATGGATCACTCAAGGGTTCTTGTTTCTGCTGCGTTTTGTGTTTTTGTCGCTGGGAGACCCAACATGGATGTCCCTCTGTGACTCCAGATCTTGGTAGATTGTCGCCCACATGACGTCCAAGAGGGGAGGGTCTTACGATAGAAGATCGTAAGGTAAAGAGAGGTATATTTCTCTATTGGCTCCTTTCTTTAGATCTATCATTTTATGTGATGCCTTAATTAATTATTATGTTCTTGATTACTTGTTAATCATTGTAATTAATTAATTATTGGACCTCGATAATAAACACAAAAATCGGCGATCCGCTCGTCATCTTTTCCGCGGTCAATCAGTTAGGCGAATTACAAGGCTTGACCTTTGAGATTAGCTAAGTTGAAATTCGAATCGATTGATACGATGACGAGACAGTCATTTGGGAGATGGGTCTCCATTTAGATAAATTTTTAATGTATGGACATGGAGAGTGTTAGTGAGAGCCCTAGAGCCAATCATGTAATGGTTGTTGTATGGACTCATTGTATCATATTTCATATATATATATAAAGGCATTTGATTATGGTTATTATACTTACTTGTATTGGTGCCAAATAACTAAGTGTAATAACGTCCTTGGTAGTAGGTTCATATCTATATCAATCGATTGGTTGAATCGATAGTGAGATGATATAGAGAACACTACTCTTAATTATTCCTAGTCAAGTATTAACATTCAGGGACAATGTTAATGCATAGAGACTAGCATGTAGGTCAACACGATGACTTGATCTCACAAGTCATGGATATGAGATATCAAGTTGACACATGAGTATGTATTGGAGAATGTATACTGAATGACCCACCATGAGAAAGTATCATGGATCGTTATATGAGTGTCATATACTTTCTCATGTGACTATTAGTATGACTATTAGTCCTTAGACCTAAAGTCACCATAGTTCCCTACATAAGGAGTTATGTACTTTGATTTCGTCAAACGTCACCCGTAACTGGGTGGACTATAAAGACGATTACTGGGTATGTAACAAATTATGCGGAGGGATGTGAGTGATGTAGATGGGATCTATCCCTCCTATATGACGGGAGAGATATCATAGTCTTGATAGAGTGAGATCACTAAGTGCATGGCCATGCCCAAATAAGGCAATATGAGATATTGAGCTTATTTGATTATAGTGAGTCTACTTGGAGTTCAAGACACATAGATTGATTGGAGGATGACACGGTCTATGCTTCATAGAAGATCAATCTAGATATCGACGATAGAAGGACATTGTCACATATTATGAAAGTCATAATTAGTAGTCACATTGGTGATGTTGGATCTCAACATTCTTGTAACTTGGGTAGCAATGATGTGTTGCTAGATACCGCTCATTGCTTATGTTTCTAAGAGGTTAGAAGCATTGCCAACGTTACAAGAACCTATAGGGTCACACGCAAAGAACAAATAGATGGAGAAAAAAATGAAGTCAAGTTTGACTTGGCTAAATATGAAAAGTCCATAAAAGGCAAGTTTGACTTGACCCAAATCCAAATCAAGTTTGACTTGACTTGGTTCCACTTCAAGTTAGACTTGACATGGGAGAAGAAATGGAGTCAAGTTTGACTTGACTAAATATGGAAAGTCCATAAAAGGCAAGTTTGACTTGACCCAAATCCACCTCAAGTTAGACTTGACTTAATGCCACATCATGGTGATGAATTGGCATGGAGCCAACCATTGATGATGCTCCACATCATCAAGAGCATTAAGTGTGGATGCCACCTCATCAAGGAAGATTAATGGTCAAGTTTGACTTGACCAAAAGGCCACCTCACCTTGACTTGACCAAGTGATGACTTGGCTTGGTATTTGACCAATGATGATGCTCCACATCATCTCCAAAGGTTTAACCCCCCCCCCCCATTTGAATTTGAATTCAAATTGAAAGGGGGTTATGGCAGGCCACTTAATGGCCATTAATGGCCATTATGGCCGGCCACTTAATGGCCATTAATGGCCATTATGTGGCCGGCTATAATGAGAGAACAAAACCATGTTTTTGGTTCCATTTCTCTGATGGTGTGTCTTCTCTTCTTCCTCCTCCAAGTGTTGGTGTTCTTCTTCTTCTTCTCCTCTTGGCCGAACCCTTGAAAGGTGCTAGCACACCTAAAGGGTTTCCTCCGTCCACTTTGTTCGCGTGGATACTTCAAGAGGGACGGCACTTGACGTCCTAGAGATCCGACATCCAAAAGGAGCGAGCGGGATTAAGCGTGGCACGCACCAAAGGTAAAAATGGTTTATCCCTCTTTAGATCTAGGAGTAGATCGAGTTTTGAGCATGAAATGAATACGTGATTTTTGTTTCGGAATTTTTCTTCGCACGAGATCCATGGCTTTGGGTTCTCGGGGTTTCCGCGACGCGAAAAGGCGATTTTCGCGGCCCGAAAAACCCAACAGTGGTATCAGAGCCACATGCGAAGCACGTATTTATTTATTTTTTGTATGGGATACAAAATTTAGAGTAGTTTATGATTCTGTAATTTTTCTAATTTTTAGGATTTTATGAGTATTTTTCTCGTAGAGGCGAAGCAACGAGTGCGAAGCACTTGTACACTTCGACCACCGAGAAAAACTTCTCCGAAACGGCAAGTTTCGCCCAAATAGATTTTGGGATAGCAGGTTAGGCACTGTTAGATCGCGATACTACACTCACGAAATTAATTTCATGAGTAGGGGCGCCGCCCCTAACCCCGCAAGGGGCCTTGTCACGTGATTGTGCCCGAAACCCGCTTAACGGGACCACCGTGGAGTTGTGACTCATAAAATTCGTAAAATACATTGAAAAATTAGATAAATTTCTGTAAAATAATAAATTTAGGTTAAATTACGGCCTACGGGAACCACATCTTGATGTGCACCTAATACACATTTAGGTTAAATTAGATTTAATAAATGCCTAAATACGATGCACATCATCGATTAGATTAGATCTAAATCGAAATCAACTCGTATATGCCTAACGAGCCTTGATACCCATCACTACCACGATCATATGCGATTGTTGAATCTGTCAAAGCAGAGCAATGCATTTAATCGTGGTGGGATGCGGAGGGACAACCTTGGTCCCACCTATCACGCTTGGGTTAGATTGAGCTCAATTAGATTGAGTAACTAGTTAGCTCAATTGGATCGAGCCTAACTATAGGCATACTCCAATAGTTGGAAAGGTAGGACAAGATCGCATTTATCAATAGTCTTGGGCGATTTAGCCAAAGCTAACTCAAGATTATTCATAAATGTTAATTCTTGATCCTATAAACAAGAGTTGCATAGAGATGTAATTGGTAATTAGTACCTATCGATCATACTAAGTCTTGGGCGATTTAGCCAAAGCTAACTCAAGGCGTAGTATGATGTGGATCTTGACCTACGAGAATTATAGTTAGTTGGTGTGGATCTAGTAGTGTGGTTTTACCACATCTATGACTCGATTCTACCAAAGCCCTATAATTCAGTTGGAGCATCATTTAATTAAAGGCCTAGTTAAATGATAAATAAAATATGATACAATGGTGGATATTTATTTTCTGCATTTTATGTTGTAGATTACCATGTCAAACACGAACACTCTCTCTCTACGATCTGTTCTTGAGAAGGACAAGCTCCTAGGAGCTAATTTCCTGGACTGATACAGGAATCTGAGGATAGTCCTCACGCAGGAACGTAAGCTGTACGTTCTGGAGCAAGCAGTTCCTGATGCACCACCAGCCTCTGCCGCTCGTAGTGTTAGAGATGCTCATCAGAAGCATCTAGATGACGCGTTAGACGTGTCATGCCTAATGCTATGTTGTATGTCTCCTAAGCTTCAGAAGCAACACGAGAAAATGAATGCTTTTGATATGATTGGCCATCTCAAGCAACTATATCAAGGGCAGGCCAGGCATGAGAGGTTTGAAGTGACTCAGGCCCTCTTTTCATGCAAGATGAAAGAGGGAACCCCTGTAGGAACTCACGCACTCCAAATGATTGGGTACGTCGAGAACCTCGAGAGGTTGGGGTTCCCATTGGGCCAAGAGCTGGCTACCGATCTGATCCTGCAATCGTTGCCGGTGAGTTACCGTCAATTCGTCATGAACTACAACATGAACGAATTAGACAAACCACTGCCCGAGATACTCAACATGTTAAGAACTGCTGAGCCTAATCTCACCACTGCCAAGTCCAGTACCGTCCTAATGGTACAAAAGGGCAAGGGTAAGGGCAAGTGAAAGCCCAAAGGTAAGGGTAAGACCCAAACCAAGGGCAAAGCCAGCTCTTCAACACTCAAACCTAAAGGTGGGGTTGCTAAGGATGCTACCTGCTTCCACTGCGGTAAGACTGGGCATTGGAAGCGGAACTGCAAGGTATACCTGGAAGATCTGAAGAAGAAGAGAAGTGAGACTTCTACTTCAGGTATAAATGTTATAGAAGTCAACCTTTCTATTTCTACATCATGGGTATTAGATACTGGGTGTGCTTCTCACATTTGTACTAATGTGCAGGCGCTGAGAAATAGCAGGGCATTGGTCAAGGGCGAGGTGGACCTACGAGTAGGCAATGGAGCAAGGGTTGCTGCTGTTGCTATAGGGACTTACTTTCTATCTCTACCCTCTGGGCTTGTACTGGAATTGAATAACTGTTGTTATGTACCTGTACTAACAAAGAATATCATTTCAGTTTCATGTTTAGATAACAAAGGTTTTTCATTCATAATAAAGGACAAATGTTGTTCTGTTTATTTAAAGGATATGTTCTATTGTAGCGCACATCTGATGAATGGCCTCTATATTCTAGACTTAGAGAGCCCTATCTATAACGTGAATACCAAGAGGTTGAGATCAAATGAGTTGAACCCAACCTATCTCTGGCACTGTCGCTTAGGCCACATAAATGAGAGTCGCTTGTCCTAGCTCCATAAGGATGGTTTGCTGGACTCATTTGATTTTGAGTCATATGAGACATGCGAGTCATGCCTTCTAGGCAAGATGACTAAGACTCCCTTTAGTGGACATAGCGAAAGAGCGACAGACTTGTTAGGACTCATACATAGTGATGTATGTGGCCCTTTCAATGTCACTGCCAGAGGTGGTTATAGGTACTTCATCACATTTACTGATGACTTCAGTAGATATGGCTATGTGTATTTGATGACACATAAGTCAGAATCCTTTGAAAAGTTCAAAGAATTCAGAAATGAAGTACAGAACCAACTTGGCAAGAGTATTAAGATACTTCGATCAGATCGAGGTGGAGAATACTTGAGCCATGAGTTTCGTGACTACCTAGCTGAGTGTGGGATTCTATCCCAACTCACTCCCCCTGGAACACCACAGTGGAATGGTGTATCCGAAAGGAGGAATCGTACCTTATTAGATATGGTACGATCTATGATGAGTCTCGCAGATCTTCCTATATCCTTTTGGGGATATGCTCTAGACACGGCAGTGTTCACACTAAACCGTGTTCCATCAAAGGCTGTCATGAAGACACCATATACGATATGGACAGGGAGGAGTCCCAAGATGTCTTTCATGAGGGTTTGGGGTTGTGAGGCTTACGTACGACGTCAAGTCTCAGACAAACTGGGACCCAAATCTGATAAGTGTTATTTCATAGGGTATCCCAAGGAAACGAAGGGATACTACTTCTATATTCCTAGTCAGCACAAAGTGTTTGTTGCTAAGACTGGAGTATTTCTAGAAAGGGACTTTGTTTCTAGAAAGACTAGTGGGAGTACGTTCAGTCTTGAAGAAGTTCAAGACATGGACAATAGCACTGAAGCCTTGATGGAAGTTGAACAGGAACCACAAAGTGTGGTGGTTGATGAGGTTGTTGCACAAGAAGCTGTGGAACAACAACCTGTTCATGTAGACCTACCTCTTCGCAGGTCTGATAGGGTACGTCGTCAGCCTGAGAGATACTCATTTCTCTTGTCTGACCATGATGACGTTATGCTCGTTCAGAACGAGCCTACCTCCTATCAGGAAGCTGTGATGAGCCCAGATTCTGAGAAATGGCTAGAGGCCATGAGATCCGAGATGGATTCCATGTACACCAACCAAGTATGGACTTTGGTTGATCCACCTGAAGGGGTCAAACCCATTGGGTGTAAGTGGGTCTTTAAGAGAAAGACTGACATGGATGGACTTGTACATACCTATAAGGGTAGACTAGTAGCTAAAGGTTTCAAGCAAATTCATGGTATTGACTATGATGAAACTTTTTCTCCAGTCGCGATGTTCAAGTCCATTAGGATCTTGCTTGCTATTGCGCATACCACGATTATGAGATCTGGCAGATGGACGTCAAAACTGCGTTTCTGAATGGAAACCTCCTCGAGGAAGTGTACATGACACAACCTGAGGTTTTGTAGATCCAAAGCATACTGGTAGAGTATGGCAAGCTGCATAAGTCCCTTTATGGACTAAAGCAAGCTTCTCGAAGCTGGAATCTTCGATTCGATGATGCAATCAAACAGTTTGGTTTCATCAAGAATGAAGATGAACCTTGTGTCTACAAAAGGGTTAGTGGAGCACTGTTGTCTTCCTTGTTTTGTATGTAGATGACATACTACTCATTGGGAATGACATTCCTTCACTACAGTCTGTGAAGACTTGGTTGGGGAATTCCTTCTCAATGAAAGACTTAGGTGAAGCAGCCTATATTCTAGGCATAAAGATCTA
>JAGFNQ010010609.1:0-29830 GCA_024364735.1 Boesenbergia rotunda
AATAGGTTTTCAGAATAATTGTAAGTTTCTGGTACTAAGAAAACTTACATATTTCCAAAATTAAAAAATTTCTAAAATAGGAAATTTCCAAAATTGGAAAGTTTCCAAAATGGGAAGTTTTCATAATTATCATAAAATTTCAGAAACTAGGATATTTAAAAGTTTGTAAATTTCATGAGGATTTCCAAATTTTGAAATTCCTAAATCTAAAATTTATCATAATTGGAAAGTTTTCATAATTGGAAAATTTTCTAAAATTGAGATCATGACAAAGTTTTCAGCAAAACAATTATACGATTATGTCGAACACTAATCGGCTCTAATACCACTGTTGGGACCGGGTGCATGCTGACATGGATACGGGTTCGTAATTTTAAAATTTAATTACGTGCAGCGGAAGGTTTAGCATAAATAATTTCTCAAATTATTTTAACCACGTATCTAGCATGCAACCTTATGTTGTGGAGACATGATCATACATTTAAAATTTTGCAGAAAGTAAACTAATTTACTTAATACCTCGCGTAACTCATAGAAAGGGACGAGATCCAACCGTAGCGTCCCTTGGAAGCTCCGCCTCTATTCGCGTCCACGCTGAGTTTTCTTCGGGATGACTTCGCAAAGCCACGAGTTTCGTGCCGACAAGAACTACTAGATTCTCCAAAGGCATGACAAGAATACCAAGAGAGAGATGGAAAGACTAACCACCAAACGAAGAACGGAATCAAGATTCCGGGAGGAAGGAAGGAGTTGCGCCCGCTTCTTCTTCTTCTTCGGCCTCTTCTTGGTGGTGGAAGCTCATGGCAAAGGGGGGAGGGCAACCGGCCCTAGAAGAGGGAGAGGGAGAGAAGGAGAGGGAGAGAGGCTAGGCAAGAATCCTTGATCTCTTGGATTGATTTCCAAGCCTTGCCTTGGTGCCTTTATATAGTAGCCTCTCAATCGCCAAGTCTCCCTTTAACGGAATAAATTTTCATAAGAAATTTATCTTATAAATTTTTCTATGAATTATTCCGTTATGCCAAGTTTTTATTATAACTTAATTTATAATAAAAATAACCATGTCTCCCCTTTTATTATGGAAAGAAATTTCTTTATATAAATTTCTTTATCATGGTAAATCAATCCATTATTGATTTTATAAAATAAAATAAACCAATCTAAGGTTCATTTTAATTTCCATGAAAATAAATCTCTTTATATAAATTTCTTTATATAAATTTCTTTATCCATAATTTCATAAAACAAACCACGCTCGGTTTATTTTATAATTTGAACCAATCAATTTGGTTCTCCCCTTTTATTGTGGCCGGCCAAACCAAAGCCTATACCTCACGAATTAAACTCATTTAATTGGTCCATTAAGTCTTCAAAAGACTTAGCCATTTTATGCTTCCGATGCGTCTCTGAAAAATTCAGATTCGACTTATCTCTCTTGATCGAAAAATTCAATTTTCAACTCGTTTTAAATCTCTCGGATTACTCGTAGTGCGTGTGACTAAATAGGCTTTCGATTTATGTTGGTCGTCTATAATTAACCAATTATAGAATGATCATGAGTGACACCTAGTAGTACATCATGATCCCCAATTAATCAAAAGATCAACGGTTGACCTCAGAAATAATTCTGAAACTCTTCAGCAGCTTTAATGAATCGTGCCTCATTCCCTTCACCATCTTATACCCACTTGGTTCAGGACACGGTCTATGTGTGTCAGTCCCCACTAGGCTGACTACGTCTCACCTAGCCCAAGTAGTATCTTTCTCGTCCAACGGATTCTAATTACTCTCATGTTTCTGAGAGATTCATACTCAGAACATGTGATGCTCTGGCCAGAGGCTTCGAGTAACAATCCGACGATAGACCTTGGGTATACATCTCCTCGCAAGGAGTGGTGAATCCTTTGTAGGATGTTCAAACATCTTCGGGCACTTCGGCTTATACCCAATCATCCTGGGTCCACACCTCCTTGGAGATTCTTGCTTAAGATGTCAAAGTATAAGTCTTCATTACCAAGATGACTTGAACACCGCAAGTCAAAGGAACATCGCACTTAAGCTGCAGTAAGAACTTCATTGACATATCTATATGTAGATCACCATATGAAGCTTTACAGCTAGTCACTCCAATGAACTAGTTCCCTTAACTAGCATTCATGTTTATCTCCGGACATCCCAATGTCACCATCCAGTGAGAATCAGCTGATTAGAGAATAACCCATGCTAGTCTCCACAGAATTGATAGTGTCCGTTTTTATCAATTCATCGACTAGGGATAATTTCAATACTTCACAATTGCACATGAAGTGATAATCACTAGTTATGAATTCATCACAAATTCTCTCATGCTGTGAATTGTATTGCGGACATTTAGTAAATGAGTTTAAGATCTCAATCAAATACATGAACATGTATACTCAAATAGTGAATATTCATTTATTAAAGTAAATGATTACAATCATAAGGCGATTGCCTTAGGACACTTCTCTCATATTACTAACATCAAGTTTGTGCCAAGGAATCTCACTTAATTACTGTTAAGAGAATTTTGAGATACCTTAAGGGCACAATAGGAGTTGGTCTTTGGTACCCCCGTACCAAGTCTTTTGACCTAATTGGCTATACCGATTCCGACTATGCTCGGTGCAAGTTGGATCGAAAAAGCACGAGTGGGGGTTGCCAATTCCTACGATCATCTCTAGTTAGTTGGTCAAGTTGGAAGCAACATTGTGTTGCTCTCTCCACGACTGAGGCAGAATATATCGCCATGGGAGAGAGTATATCGCAATTATTGTGAATGATTCATACTCTAGAGGACTGTGGATTAAGCTACAAGGGTGTAACAACCCGGAAAATTCTCTTAATATTTACTTAAAATATTAAGCATGTCTAGATAATTTTCTGAGGGACCTAGAAATATGAATGCAAACCTTGGCCTAGAAAATCCATGTTTTCTCATTTAAATTGGGAAAAAGGGCACTAATGGACCTTATATGGGCTTTTTAGTGCCATAATTTTTGATGGATTTTAGGTGAAAATTAGTATAAATATAAAGGGATTTTAATAAGAAATATTAACATAATTATGGGAGAATTTTTAAGGAATTTTCGAAAATACTAGGAAAAATAAAATAAAATAAATGGGAAAAAAATTGTGCAACTACCAAGGATTGAACCTTGGACCTCTTCTACAACCATGTATGCAGTAACCAACTCACCTAGCAAGGTATTGTTAGGAGGGAATGAAGTGGATATTGGTTAAGGCATAGAAGAAGATGAAGGGTCATGGAGAGACTCTTCATTTACCTCCTTAATAGGCTATAAAGAGGGGGGTTTTGGGAGTTACCTCTTCTTTCCATCACTTTGCAAATTCTTCCTCTTCCTCCCCCCATCCTAGCTGAACACCCAAGGAAGGGTTTCCCCTTGGAAAAGCTCCACAAGAGGTCTTATCTCCAAGATCTAAGGGTTTTCCAAGGATACAAGGACAAGAAGGCAAGGATCCAAAGATTTTGCAATCTTCTTCTTCTCTCAAGGTTCGAAAAATCAAGAAACCCAAGGTAAGACTCCCTCACCTGTGGTATAATAGTTCCTTATGATTTCCATGATTTTTATCATGATATATTCGTTGATTTTTGGATTTGATGTTAAAAGGGAAGAAAATAAAGAACCCCAGGTTTATGGGTTTTGGCCACAAGGATTTTAAGGTCTATAATTATGCCAAAAATATTTATAATGTTATTTAATGTTCCCTTATGATGTTTAGAGGTTATGTATAATTTTTGGGAATTTTTGGAGTACCCTAGGACACCCTAGGGTTTCGGCCAACATGAAAGGAACAAAATCAACACCCTAGAGACCCTATGGGTTTTGGCCACAAGGTTTTAGGGTCCATAATGATGCTAGAAATCTTTATAATGTTATTTAATGTTCCCTTATAATGTTTAGAGGTTAAGTATAATTTTTGGGAATTTTTGGAGTACCCTAGGACACCCTAGGGTTTCGGCCAACATGAAAGGAACAAAATCAACACCCTAGAGACCCTATGGGTTTCGGCCACAAGGTTTTAGGGTCCATAATGATGATAGAAATCTTTATAATGTTATTTAATGTTTCCTTATGATGTTTAGAGATTAAGGATAATTTTTGGGAATTTTTGGAGTACCCTAGGATACCCTAGGGTTTCGGCCAACAACAAGAACCCTTGTGTAGGGTTGGGTTTAAAACCTCAAGGGTTTGTTTTATGTATTGTCATGATATAAGGGAGATGGAGGGTATTTATGTGAATGTTTCACATGGCCTAGAGACCCTATAGGTTTCGGCCATGTACCCTAATAGGGTGGAAAGTTAGGACTCATTTCAAGTAAGGGCCCCAAATGGCCCTATGGTAAGGTATGGTTGGTGTCTAACAATTGATTTGGGGATTTTAATGGAAATTTTTCCATGCCCCATGGCCTTGAAGTTTCAGCCAAGAGCAAGATTAGGGTTAAAGGATTAGGGTTGGCTTTAAGTATGGAATCAAATGTTTCCTATGGCCTAGTATGTATGTATGGGATGTTGTTTGGGGAAGTTATGTGAAGCTTCATGAACCTATGGTTCCTTGGGGCTTTCGGCCAAGGGCCTAACCTAGGGTTAGGGTTGGGTTAAACCTCAAAAGATGCTTAGTAAGATGGAAGAAGTTCAATGTTAACCAAACCCTTAGTTTGTATGTCATGAATTATATGTTAAGTCATAGATGTTTAGACATGTGCCATGATTTATGAATGATATGTATGTATGCCATGCCTTATGAATGATATGCCATGTTTTATGAATAATATACATGTATGCCATGTCTTATGAATGATACGTTTGTATGCCATATTTTATGAATAAGATGTATGTATGACATGTCTTATGAATGAGGTTAAAGTACATGCCTTTAAGGCATAACGATGATGTTAAGTATGATGAATGAATGATGATGAATGACAAGTATGATGAATGAATGATGATGAATGACAAGTATGATGAATGAATGATGATGAATGAAAAAGCATGTGAAAGCATTTTATTTTATTTTATGGGCTTGTACCGGACCTAAGTAAGGTCCACGGTTCTGGACTACCGATGAAGTTGTCCACGGTTCGGGACTACTGATGAAGCTGTCCTTACGGTTCGGGACTACCGATGAAGCTATCCTTACCCTAGTAGGTTGAGATTAGCTACCTCGTATTTACTTAGGGATGCGCGCATATGATGAATGAATGTGGTACAAGTCAGGGCCCAATGAATGATATGATTATGTTTAAGTAATGAAAAGTATGTTTTTAAAGATTAAGCATCCTTATAATATATGCATTTGTCCATGCATCCATCCATGTTATGCATTATGTTATGAAAAGTATGTTTATGCAAAGAATATTTATGAAAAACATGTTTATGCTAAGTTAGAATGCCATGATTTTATTTATGTTCATGTTAAGTATGATGCCATGATTTAATTATATTTATGCTAGGTTAGAATGCCATGATTTAATTATGTTTATGCTAAGTTAGAATGCCATGATTTTATTTATGTTTATGTTAATTATGATGCTATGATTTAATTATGTTTATGCTAAGTTAGAATGCCATGATTTTATTTATGTTCATGTTAAGTATGATGCCATGATTTAATTATGTTTATGCTAGTTTAGGATGTCATGATTTTATTTATGTTCATGATAGTTTAGGATGCCATGATTTAATTATGTTTATGCTAGGTTAGAATGCCATGATTTAATTATGTTTATGCTAGGTTAGAATGCTATGATTTTATTTATGTCCATGATAAGTTATGATGCCATGATTTAATTGTGTTTATGCTAAGTTAGGATGCCATGATTTTATTTAGGTTCATGTTAGGAATGTTTATGAAGTTATGTTATTATGTTTATGTCTATGCCATGCTATGAATGTTTGTGATGGTTATGTCTATGCCAAGTGTTATGCCAAGCCATGAATGTTTTATGTTTATGTATATGCTATGCTACGAAAAGGATTAAGTTAAGTTCAAGTCAAGTCAAATGTATGCTAAGTGCTCATAAAGACTTATGTGCTGAGTAAAGCACTAAGAATGTTAATGTTTAAGATGCTCATGATTAAGTGATGAATGGTTTTAGTGAGTAGGAAAGAGTCTTACTAAGCCTGTGTGCTTATAGTCTTAATTTCCTTATACCGCAGATCACGCAAGGGGACCGTAAGGAAGCAGCAGGAGGGCAATAAAGTATGTGTGTGATAGTGACTTGGCCACGAGACCATATGTTTGCTCGCTTTATGATAGAACTTTACCTCTACTAGTATGTGCTTGAATGTGACTCTATGACAGGATGCTATGTATGACATGATGCTAAGAATGACATGATGATATGTAACACCCCAAAATTTTCCCATAAATTCATGAAACATTATTATTATTATTATGAAATTTCATGATGGGCTTGGCTTAATGGGCTTTGATATGGATTAGTGCAAAATGTAATAAAAAGAAGAAGTAGAAAGGAAAAAGCAAGGATTGAACCTTGAACCTCCTAGTTGTACTAATCATGTCATAACCAATAAACCAAGCCATGTTTCATGTTGAGAGAATATGAAACATGCTTGTTAAAGCTAGGGAAGTGAAGAGACATGTCCCTTCATGAGAAGAGTATAAATAAGAGAGGGAGAAAGAAGTTACATTTCTTCTTCTTCCCCACTCTAATTTTCGAAACCTAGAGCCCTTCTTCCCCCTTTTCATTTTCAAAAAGTGCACCCTAGGGTTCTAACCCTAGGGAATTTGGAAGGAAGGAGAACCATTCAAGGATCTTGCCCTCTACTAGGGCCAAGAGTGCTAGAGAAGTCTAACAAGGGAAATTCTCACCTCCCCTTCAACCAAGGGTACCCTAAGGAGTAAGAGAAGGAGAAATTCAAGCGAAAGGATGTAAGTATCCCCTCGCCTACAGTGTAATGGTTATTGTATGATTTTCTTTCTCCTTGTTGGTTTCGAAAATGGGGATTTTCCCCTTGAGTGAGTTTCGGCCACCCCCTTATGGGAAGGCCTTAGGTTACTCCTTGATGCATGAGAAGACCCCTTGGAACTTAGGGTATATGTATATGTTGTATCCTTCAAAATGTGTAAACAAAACCTAGGGTTTTGTTCTTGTATGGGTTTCGGCCACCTCCAAAGGGGAGTCTTTGGCTACACTTTGATACATGAGGAGACCCCTTGGGACTTAGAGTATACCCATAGGTTGTGTCCCTTCATTTTGTGATGACAAAAACTAGGGATTAGGGTTTGTATGGGTTTCGGCCAAGGCATGGAACTAGGGTTAGTGAGGGTTGAATTATCCTATAATATATCCATGCTTAGTGTATTGTATGATAATGTATACAAGGTGTTTGTATAAATGTCTGTGTGAATGTTTCATTGCAAAAACACTAATTCCCCCTACCCTATGACTTTCGGCCAACACCCTAAGATTAGGCTTTGTGAAGGTTAAACTACCCTATGAGATATGATTATGTTTGGGGATGATGATATGTATATGCATGTGATGTTAAAATGGAATGTTTGATTTGAAAATTTTAATTTCCTTTAGCATGACTTTCGGCCCAGGGCATGAACCATTAGGTTTGTGAAGGTTGAGTATCCCTTGATATATGCTATGCTTAGTACGACACATGATATATATATGTGATGCTTGTATGGAATGTACTCTAGGAGATATGCTTATGTTTGGGATGATGATATGTACATGCATGTGATGTTAAAATGGAATGTTTGATTGGAAACCTTAATTTTTAGTATGCTACCACTTCCTATGATATGAGTACGATCTATGTGACCAAATCTTGTCATATATAAAGTATATTTGAGTGGTTGAGCTATGATGTATGTATGAGCATGTCTTATAGTCCATGGGGCACCCTTATGAGATTGCATGTGATATGTATGATAAAATGCTTGAAAGGATACTCCACTAAGTATGGGATCAAGAACACCCTTATGTTGTGAGGTGTGTCCCTATGGGATCAGAAACACCCTTGAAGAGTGGTGTGTCCCTTGAGAAGTGAATTTGGAGTACTCCTTAGCATATATGTAAAGACATGATAAGTATTTTACTTTGTAGGTTGTGTACCCGACTCGTAAGGGGGTCGTTAAAAAAATCCGGGGTGCATGTTAACTTAAGGTCATGGCTCCGGTAGGACGTAAGGGTCCTGCTCTAATGGGATTGGTGGCTCACTACCCCAACTCATTAGGGAACGCGCATCATGTGGTACACAACTGGGCCCTATATGACATGGATGTATTTTTAAGTAATACCTTTATGGAATTGTTTCGAAAACATTCTTTGAAAACATTTATTATACGTGAAGGGTATGCTTAAGATACTTTATGCTGCATGCTTAGAAACATTGATGTTTAGTATGCTATGATGAACTCATGTTTATGATTTATTATGTGTACATGTTGTATGCTTTCATATGGATTTTGCGAGTAGGACCGGATCCTTACTATGCTTTTGTGCTTACTAGTTATGTGTTGTCTTATGCTACAGATAAAGGTAAGGAACACTTGAACTAAAGGAAGAGGCAGGAGGGCTGAAGATGTGTGGGGTGGTGGCTCGGGAAAGAAAGATTTCTACATATCTACTTTATTATGCTTTTGTTAATGACTCCTTGATGATGAATGTTAGTGATTACCCTTATACTTGATTAGGTTTGATTATGTTGTGAGTTGAATTACTGGTGAATTTATCATGTTATAGAATAACTTTGATAACTTTAAACAAGCATGCTTAGTCCTTGAACTTTTGTTCTTATGTTATGTTAAAATTTTATGAATGACTAGTACGTAACCCCGCCCTGAGAGTAGATATAAGGGCGGGCGTTACATGATAAGTATGACATGATGCTAAGTATGACATGATATGATGTTAGGTATAAAGTTAATATGCTAAGTTCCCTTGTTATCATGTTAGGAAGGGTAGTAAGTGCATGTAGGTGTAAGTTAAAGGTTTCCGCTGCATTATGATGTCTACATGCCATAAGCATGTTAACGTAACGCCGCTTTATGAAAAAAAAATAAAATAAAAGGGCGGGCGTTACAAAGGGTGTGGAAGTGTTGTGTGACAGCATTACCTCAATTAACCTAACCAAGAATCCGTTCCATCACTCTAGAACCAAACATATTGAAGTGTGTCACCACTTCATTAGAGATCATGTTGCTAGAGGAGATGTTGTAGTCTCATATGTAGAGTCCAAATCAAATTTAGCGGACATTTTCACTAAACCACTCCCCGAAAATGAGTTTAGTTTCTTAAGAAGGGAGTTGGGAATGTGTTGCGCTTCATAGACATCAAAATGCATTAAAAACCCTTCATGATCAATTCAAATTGTTGGGACACAATTGGGTAACTTGGGGACATCTCACACAAACTATAAGGTTCAACAAAACGTTTTTGTTTGCTAGAAATTGGGTGAGATGCTATGATCAACTTAATTTCTCAAAATGTCAATGTATCCCTTGAGAAATTTGGTTGACGAGATAAAAATCACTTCAGTGACCAAGTATGGGGAAAACCAATGCATAACATATGTGTACTTGGCTCCGTGATCATACTTGGGCATTCCAATCAAGGAAACTTGATTGGAGATTTGAATTTGGTACAATCTTGCTTGAAATTGCTTGAATGTTCGTTGTTTGAGTTTGACTCCACTTGGGTGGAGCAAAGTGATTTGTCAAAACCATAAGGACTTTTGATCCTCCATTAGGGATCAATTATAGTCATGGGATCACTTCCAAGATCGATAACTTTCATCAGATCTTATCAGAAATCGTTTGGAAGTCTGAAACTGAAAATTTCAGATCGTATCAGGGAAATTCAGGGATCCTGATCGGTCACCGGACCGATCAGGAGTATGTCTGATCGGTCCCCGGACTGATCTGGACCTCCCCGTGGTGATCGGTCCACAGACCGATCAGAGGGGTCACAGAACACTTCGCAAAAAATTGATCAAACATTCTGTGTTGGCCAAGATCGGTCCCCCGACTGATCTGGCACCCTGTGGTGAACGGTCCACAGACCGATCAGGGGGCTCACGGAAAAACCTCCAAACCTACTGTTTGCTTCCTGATCGATCAGCCGATCGATCAGGAGTCTGCCTGATCGGTCACCCGACCAATCAGGACCAAGCCAGTCCGATCAAGCTGGAGCCTGATCGATCTGGGCACTCCCAGATCGAATGATGATCCGTTCAATCGCATTAAATTACGGTTGGTGGACCGATCCACCAACCGATTAATTCCTCCGAAACCCCTCATCTCCTAAGCCCTAGCGCCAAATCCTTTTCTCTCCTCCTGCGTGAGTTCCTGAGAGTTCAGCGAGGAGATCTTGGATTCCTGCGAGTGTGTGTGCAAGCTTCTTCGCGTGAGCTCTTCTCCTTCCCGTGCGCGCGCGAGAGTTCTTCTTTCTGCGCAAGAGTTCTTGTCAAGCTTCTGCGTTTTTCCTCTCGTGATCAAGTTTTCAACAAATCAATCTACTCATAATGGCAGCTAAGTAAGTGTTGTTTCTTTTTACCCTACTGATTACTTCAGTTATCATAAGTTTTGGGCTAACCATGTTCTTTCATTTCGTGTTTTCTTATTGTGTTGTGATCCTACTCATTGTCGTGCCCATGCCATGATTTTTCACCCTACTGATTACACCCAATCTTATGCAATCTATATCATGATCTTTTTTCCCTTCATCAAATCTTGCTTCTTTGATTAAACCTGTGTTCATATGATCTTATCCATGTTCGATTTACTTATCTTGATCAAATCTGTTGCCGTGACATATTCCACCCTTTAGAAAGTCATCTATGTTAGTGATATGAGAGAATTGTCCTAAGGCAATCGCCTTATGATTGTAATCATTTATTCTAATAAATGAATATTCACTATTTGAGTATACATGTTTGTGTATTTGATTGAGATCTTAAACTCATTTACTGAATGTCTGCAATATAATTCACAGCATGAGAGAATTTGTGATGAATTCACAACTAGTGATTATCTCTACATGTGCAATTGTGAAGTATTGAAATTGTCCCTAGTCGATGAATTGATAAATATGGACACTATCAATTCTGTTGAGACTAGCATGGGTTATTCTCTAATCAGCTGATTCTCACTCGCTGGTGACATTGAGATGTCCGGAGATAAACATGAATGCTAGTTAAGGGAACTAGTTCATTGGAGTGACTGGCTGTAAAACTTCATATGGTAGTCTACATATAGATATGTCAGTGAAGTTCTTAATGCAGCTTTGGTGCGATGTTCCTTTGACTTGCGGTGTTCAAGTCATCTTGATCATGGAGACTTATACATTGACAACTTAAGCAAGCGTCTCCAAGGAGGTGTGGACCCAGGATGATTGGGTATAAGCCGAAGTGCCCGAAGATGTTTGAACAACCTACAAAGGTTTCACCACTCCTTGCGAGGAGATGTATACTCGAGGCCTATCGTCGGATTGTTACTCGAAGCCTCTGGCCAGAGCATGACATGTTCAGGGTATGAATCTCTTAAATACATGAGAGTAATTAGAATACGTAGGACAAGAAAATGTTACTTGGGCTAGGTGTGACGTAGTCAGCCTATTGGGGACTACCACACATAGACCATGTCTTGAACCAAGTGGGTATAAGATGGTGAAGGGAATGGGGCACGATTCATTATAGCTACTGAAGGGTTTCAGAATTGTTTCTGAGGTCAACCGTTGATCTTTCGATTAATTGGGGATCATGATGTAATACTAGGTGCCACTCATGATCGTTCTATAATTGATTAATTATAGACGGTCAACATAAATCGAAAGCCTATTTAGTCACACGCACTACGAGTAATCCGAGGGATTTGAAACGAGTTGAAAATTGGATTTTCCAATCAAGAGAGAATAAGTTTGGTTGAGCCAAACGATAAGTCGAATCTGAATTTTTCAGAGACGCATTGGATGCGTAAAATGGCTAAGTCTTTTGAAGACTTAATAGATGAATAAAATAAGTTTAATTTATTGGGGCTTGACTTGGATGGGCTGACCAAAGAGGGCCTCCATCCTCTTTCCTTGGCCGGCCACAACAAAGGGAGAGAACCAAGTTTTTGGTTCAATTTATAAAATAAACCAAGTGTGGTTTGTTTTATAAAATTATGGATAATATGAATTTTTTATAATAAACCAAGGTTTGGTTTATTTTTCATGGAAATTAAAATGAACCATGGATTGGTTTATTTTATAAAATCAATCATGGATTGATTTACCATGATAAGGAAATTTATTCCATAAGAGAGAAGAGACTTGATTGATTTTATATCATGAATTAAAATATGATTTTAACCATGATATAAAATCAAACTTGGTATGATGGAATAAGTTATTCCATATTTGAGAGGCTTGATGGTTGAGAGGCCACTATATAAAGGACCCAAGGCAAGGCTTGGGTGGTAATAAAAAAGACGAAGGCATAGGCTCTCTCCCTCTCTTTCTCTTCTCCCCTTCTTGCTGTACGCCAACAAGCCCAAAGAAGGAGCACCAGCCGGCCATCCTTTTGTGGTTAGTCTTCTGACTTCTCTCTTGGTTTTTCTCGTCGCGTTCTCGGAGAATCTAGTAGTTCTCGAGAACACGAAACTCGTGGCTTTGCGAAGTCATCCAGAAGATACTCGGCGTAGACGCGAATAGAGGCGAAGCTTCCAAGGGATGCTTACGGTTGGATCTCGTCCCTTCCTTCGAGTTACGCGAGATAATACGTAAATTAGTTTATGTTTCTGCAAAATTTTAAATATATGATCATGTCTACACAAGATAAAATTGCATGCTTAGATGTGTGGTTAAATGACTTGGAGAAATTATTTATGCTAAACCTTCCGCTGCACGTAATTAATTTTGAAATTACGAACCCGCATCCATGTCAACATGCACCCGGTCCCAACAGTGGTATCAGAGCTGAGGTTTGTGTTCGACATAATCATATAATTGTTTTGCGGAAAGCTTTATCATGATCTCAATTTTGGAAAATTTTCAATTATGGAAACTTTCCAATTATGGTAAATTTTCGATTTAGGAATTTCAAAGTTTGGAAATCCTCATGAAATTTCGGAAACTTATGAAATATCTCTGTTTCTGAAATTTTATGATAATTGTGAAAACATTCCTTTTTTGGAAAATTTCCAATTTTGGAAATTTCCTATTTTGAAAATTTTCTAATTTTGGAAAAATGTAAGTTTTCTTTGTACCAGAAACATACAATTATTCAAAAACCTTTTATTTTTGGAAACTTTTCATTTATGGAAAGATCGAAAATTTGGGCATTTTCTTTAAAGAAAGTCTAAACAAATTATGGGAATATTAATTGGCATTTAAATTTATAATTAAAAATTAAATTATTTACAAAATTCTTTATTTTGGATAGAGCCTCGGGGAGCCGTCCAATTTTAGTTAGTTGTTATAATTAAATTTCCTAAATTGAATTTAAATTGTCAAATGTCAAATTTGGATTGAGCCTCGGGTAGCCATCCAAATTAAGTTATTGATATTAATTTTCCATAAATAAAATATGTGATCAAATCTTGGAAATTTTTGAGGTGATTCTCAAACGATAATTTCCTTATTTGATTTATGAGGTGATGCTCTTACATATTATTGTCTCCAAAATTAATTAGGAAAATTATTTCCTATAGAGTATATTATCCTTAAAAAAGATTTTCATGAAAATAATATGTGGTTGAATTAAGGGAATCTGTTTCTTAATTTAATAAGATTTATTTAGAGAAATCAAAGGCTTAAAAATATTATTTCCGAAATTGATTATGATAATTCAGGA
The DNA here is from genome assembly GCA_024364735.1 of Boesenbergia rotunda. Lineage (NCBI taxonomy): Eukaryota > Viridiplantae > Streptophyta > Magnoliopsida > Zingiberales > Zingiberaceae > Boesenbergia > Boesenbergia rotunda. Next base: position 13,851 of record JAGFNQ010010609.1, read on the forward strand.
AATTATTTCCCAAAACAATTCCTTGAATAAAGTACGAAATTAGAATTAGGAAATGCGGTTCCTAATTTAATTAATGAGACTTGATAAATTAAGTCACATACATACTTTATTAAGAAAATCGTTAGAACATGACATAATTATATGTCATGAATGTGCATAAAAGAAAAGGATGAGACCCAAAACCCCTTACAAAAGATTAAGGCCAACACCTTCCATTAATACGGTTAGAACCGGAGTTTTGTTTCTCGTTTGGGTTGATGGACACATCCATGCCCGGCTTGAACCTCAACATGTTCAATCCATGGAATTAGTTTATGATTAATATAGTTGAAGTCAGAGGTCAATCCTTAGTTTTGGTTGTTGGACACATCCAAGCCTGACTAAACGGTTGAATGAGCTCCAACCATATTAAAACTATTTCTTGATTAATGGGTCAGCCTTAAGCTTGGAGCATCGATTTGTTGTGCCACAGCCAAGGTTGATGTAAAGAGAGGTGCAGTTGGGTGCTATGTATATTGTTGCATACTTGTTAATGAGTTAACAACCCAATGATATATGCAAACATTCAATTAGTTGATAGCATAATGTGATCGTTACATATGTATAATATGTAATCGGTATAATTACCTACCTTCATAGCTAAGAATAACTTGATGGACTCTAGCCATGGTTGTTCTTATCTATGGTTGGATATCAACCTATTTGGAGATGTTCTTACGATCTCCCGAATTGATAAAAAGGGTTATTCAATTCGAAAAATAAATAGAATTTAATTAATGTATATTGATGCAATCTTTATCATTCTCATCACATAACCTCAATTTGTATTTCTAGGATAATCACCTGATCATGTCTTCTCTGAATTTGCGTTCCATTTTGGACACCAATAAGCTGACTGGGCCAAACTTCATGGACTGGCTTGAAACTTGAGGATATGTCTTCCAGGTAGAAAAGCTTGCTTATGTCCTTGAAGAATAACTTCCCAACCATCCTCCTAAAGATGCAACTCCAGACCAGTTAGTGGCCTATCAGAAACATATGTCCGATTTTGAATTTGCGAGTTGCATCATGCTGGCCGCTATGGTACCTGAGCTACAAAAGCAGCATGAGCATATGGATGCTCATACCATCGTCTTCCATCTTCATGAGCTGTTTGACGAGCAGGCGAGATCCGAAAGGTTTGAGGTCTCCAGACTCCTCTTCACCTCTAAGATGCAGGAAGGCACTTCTGTTTCACAGTTTGTGTTGAAGATGTTGGGGTACATTGAGCGACTAGGCACACTCGGATTTGCAATGGATCACGAACTAAGTATTGACTTAATTCTGCATTGTTTGCCCAAGAGTTACTCACAGTTTGTGATGAATGATAACCATCATTTTAGTGATTATTTTACGCTCTAAAATCCTTGTTTGATCCACATTTTATATGCTTAAGTTTGCAATTGTATTAGGTTTCATGTATTTCCTCTATTTTGGCTTTTAATTCAAATCTTTATATATTTGGGATATTTTTTGGCACTAAATTTGAATATCATTTTGTAGGCTTCAATTGTTATTTTGTTCAAATCTTTGTTCCTTCGTTAATAAAGAATATTGTATCTATTTCATGCTTGAATGAAAAGGGTTATCATTTAATTTTTAGTAACAATTGCTGTTACATAACTTTAAATGATGTTCTTTATGGGACCGGAACTTTATGCAATGGTATCTACATGTTAGATTTATCCGGTGACGTTTTCAATATCGAAGTTAGCAACAAACGTGCTCGAATAGATAATCAAATAGACTCCTATAAGTGACATTGTCGTCTTGGCCATGTAAGTAAGAAACGCATGACCAAATTACACCGATGTGGAATTCTGGAATTATTTGAACCCGATTCATTTGATACATGCGAATCATGGTTAAAAGGCAAGATGACCAAATTACCCTTTTCCAAAAAAGGTAAACCAGTGGGAGAATTGCTTGGTCTAATACATACTGATGTATGTGGATGAATGTCAACTCTTGCACAAGGAGGCTATAGCTACTTCATTACCATTATCGAGGATCACTCACGATTCGGGTATGTGTTCTTAATGAAACACAAATCTGAAGCTTTTGAGAAATTCAAAGAGTTTAGAAGTGAAGCAGAGAAACAGCTTGGCAAAAATATTAAGATACTTCGATCTGATCGGGGTGGTGAATACTTAAGTCAAGAGTTTCAAGATTATCTTAGGAACAATGGGATATTATCTCAATGGACTACGCCATATACACCACAGCATAATGGTGTATCCGAGAGGCGTAACCGAACCTTGATGGACATGGTTAGATCTATGATGAATCATGTAACTCTTCCAAAATCCTTTTGGGGCTATGCGCTCAAGACAACTGTTTACTTACTAAACAGAGTCCCGACCAAGGTAGTCTCTACTACTCCATATGAGACGTGGAATAGTAAGAAACCTCTTTTATCTCACCTAAAGATATGGGGTTGTCCTGCTTATGTAAAGCGGACTATATCAGACAAATTGGATGCTAAGTCTGATAAATGTCTATTTATTAGATACCCTAAGGAAACGAAAGGTTACCAATTCAATCATCCCTTGGAACAAAAGGTGTTTGTTTCAAGGCATGCTGTATTTCTACAAAAAGAATTTCTTTTACAAGAAAACAGTGGGAGTAGCATTGAACTTGAAGAAGTTCAAGAAACTTCAATAGACATTACAGAGACACCTAGTCTAGACCCACAACCAATAACTCATAATGATGAGCTATCAGTTGAACCTAAAACAACACCACTTCTTCGTAGGTCTGATAGGACACGCAATATTCTAGAGAGATACGGATTTCTCATAAGTGAATCGAACGACGTGTTACTCATTAACCATGACGAACCTATCTGTTATGAAGATGTTCTGAAAAATTCAGAAAGGGATAAATGGCTTGAAGCCATAAGTCGGAAATGGATTCCATGTACAAAAATCAAGTATGGGACTTGGTTAACCCACCTGAAGGGATTAAGCCCATAGGCTGCAAGTGGGTTTTCAAGAAGAAAACCAACATGGAAGGTAATGTTGTTACCTTTAAAGCTAGATTAGTGGCAAAAGGATATCGTCAGAAACAAGGAATTGATTATGACGAAACCTATTCGCCAGTAGCTATGCTTAAATCCATTCGGATGCTCCTGGCCATAGCAGCTCATTATGATTATGAGATATGACAAATGGATGTGAAAACAGTTTTCCTTAATGGAAACCTGCTTGAGGATGTATACATGATACAACCTGAAGGTTTCACATCGGTTAATAAAACCAAAGTATGCAAGCTTCGACGATCCATATATGGACTAAAGCATGCATCCAGGAGCTAGAACATCCGTTTTGATGAGGCAATCAAAGAGTTTGATTTCTCACAAAATCCTGAGGAACCTTGTGTGTACAAGAAGGTTAGTGGGAGTGCAGTCGTATTCCTAGTGTTATATGTCGATGACATATTACTTATAGGAAATGATATATCAGTCTTACAGTCAGTTAAAATTTGGTTGTCCAAAACTTTCTCTATGAAAGACCTGGGAGAAGCAACCTATATCCTTGGGATTAGAATCTATAGATGTAACGCCCGCCTTTTTTCCACACCTTACGGGTGGCGAGAAAGGCGTCGTTACGCTTTACATACATGTACATATAGAATATCTTAATGCAGCGGAATACTTTTTTTTTCTTCTACACATGCTTTTAACCATGCAACTAATACATGAATCATCTATACATGCATAAACTTGTCTTCCATAAACCTAGTGTCATTGGACTTAGCATATTAACAACATGCATGGCATCATATCATAACTTAACCATTCCATAGCTTATTCATAATCATCATAAGTAGCAAGTAACTTATCCGTAAACATAGCATCATGGGTCTTAAGTCATTCATTAGGCATAACCATTATAACCATAGCATAGAATCTAAGGAGGCATTTCCAAGACCCAAGACATGCAATATGTGTAACTAAAAGGATCCTTTGCCAAGTCACCGCTACACACACACAAACTCTTGCCTCTCCTGCTGCTTCCCTTAGTAACTTCTTGTTTGATCTGCGGTACGAGGAAAATAAAACTATAAGCAGATAGGCTTAGTAAGACCCTTTTCTACTCACTAAAGCCATACGCCACGTAGACATAAAACATATCAAGTATCTGGCATAGTATAATTCTGAACATGAAACATAAGCATAGTCTTGGCGTAAGTCATAAGCGTATGAACATAGGCATGATTCTTAACATAAACATAAACCTAAACTTACTTAGCATGGCATCATTCTCAACATACATGAGCATGGAACATAGCATGGCATAATTCTTAACATACATGAGCATGGAACATAGCATGGCATAATTCTTAACATACATGAGCATGGAACATAGCATGGCATAATTCTTAACATACATGAGCATGCAATATACTTACCCTGGCGTGATGCATGACATGAATGAATGCATGAGAAGAAAAATGCATTTACTACATAAGGATGCTTAGTTTTGAAACCATACTTTTAAATGCTTAACATAATCATAACATCATTGGGGTCCCCGGCTTGTACCACATACATACATCATAAGCGCGCATCCCTAAGTAAATACGAGGTAGCGAGCCCCGACCTACTTGGGTAGGAACAGCATAGTCGGTAGTTCCAAAAACCGGGGCGTTCTTAAGGTACCCATCCCTGTTGCACAGCTTCGGTAGTGCCAGAACCGTGGACAACTTCGGTAGTCCAGAACCGGGGCGTTCTTAAGGTGCCCATCCCTTGGACTCTTACTTCGATCCGATACAAGCTCATTCATAAAGATAAAATACTATGCATGCTTCATCATTCATACTTATCATTCATACATATCACATATCATTGTTATGCCTTCATCATTCATACTTATCACTCATACTTATCATTCATGTTTAAGGCATAACCATCATTTTCATTCATGCTTATCATTCTTTGTTCATAAAATAGAACATACATGCATAATCATATTTCTAGTCATACACATTATCTTGGTTCATAAGGCTTGCATGATCATGATACATGAACAAACATGCACGTCATACATGATACATTTCATCTAGCATACATAATCCTAGTATTCATCATAAAGCATGGATGGTAAGCTACATATAACATGACGCATACTCCTAGGGTTCGTGGCATTCATCCTAAAACATGCATATACCTTCATGAATCATAAATCCATTATAAGCATTTACCAACATACATGCATCATTCTATTTGTCATAGCATACTCCTACATCAATTACATATATTCATGGTATATGATCTAAATATTCATGAGTAAAACATAACATAAAATCAACCATACAAGGTTATGTTATATAACACATAAACTAAGATTTTAGTAACATGAAGGTCCTTACATCATGCTTAACTATGTACTAGCATCATGGTAACTTATAATCATGCATTCTTGAGACCTTAACCCAAACCAAACCCTAGGTTTGAGTCTTGGCCGAAGCCCTAAAGGACCATGGGTCCATGGAAAATTTGCCTAAATCATGATTAAAATCCCTTACCTTACATATCATGCCATAGAAAAATCATTTGGACCCTTGATTGGACTTAACCCCAAGTCCTAGGCCTAAAGCATGGATTTGCCAAAACCCTAGAAGGGTAACAAGCCCATGGGGAAATTCATACAAAACCATTATTACCCATAAGGTATCATAGGAAACATATTAATCATGCTTGGAAAGGTTGGAGTTTACCCTAGCCCCTTAATCTTGATGTGGCCGAAACCCTAGGGGGTTTCTAGGGTGCTACCGAACTTCCAAAATCATACTTTTAGGTTTAACATATCATGAGTAAACATTTGGAAACATAAAGGAAGTCTTTAACATGATTTCTAGCCCAAACAAGGCTTGGCCGAAACCTCCATAAGCCCTAACCATGGATTTTTTTCCAACATATTATGCCAATAAAACTTAGAACATGACAAATAACTTGAAAGCTATCATACCACAGGTGAGGGGGTCTTACCTTCCTTGATCTTGCTTACAAACTTTGAATAGAAAATAACAAGAGAACCTCCTTGTCTCTAAACTTCTCCTTAGTCCTTGTATCCTTGTAGAGGGCCTTAGATCTTCAAGATGAGGGCTTATGTGAACTTTTCCCAAGGGAGAAGGGGGGCTTGGGGTTTTCGGCTAGGAGGGGAGGAAGAAGAAGAGGAGAGCAATTGACTTGATGGAAGAAGAGAGGAGAAATGTAACTCCTTCTCTTATGCTTTTATGCCACGTTAAGGAGGGTATGTGAAGAGTCATGGTGCCTCTTCATTCTTTCCCAAGCCTTAACAAAAATCCACTTCATTCCCTCATAGAACTCCCTTGCTAGGTGAATTGGTTGGTGCATGCATGGTTGTAGCCTAGGTCCAAGGTTCAATCCTTGGTGCATGCACTTTATTTTTATTTTCTTTTTATTTCATTTTTCCTTATTTTCAAAAATTCCCTAAATTCCCCCATAATCATGCTAAAATTCCTAATTACAATTCTTTTATATTTATATTAATTCCTACCTAATTAAAACCCATTTTGGAGCCCATATAAAGCCCATTTGTACTTAGTTTCTCAATTTAAATGAGAAAATCATGGATTTCTAGGCTAAGGTTCGTACTACTATTTCTAGGTCCCTCGGAAAATTATCTAAACACGATCAATATTTTAAAGAAAATGTTAAGATAATTTTCCGGGTCGTTACAATAGAGATAGATCAAAACGGTTGCTTGGTCTTTCGCAATCTACATATATAGACCGAGTGCTAGAAAGGTTTAGCATGTTGGAATCCAAGAAAGGTTACCTTCCCATCAGGCATGGGATCAACCTTTCAAAGTCTATGTGTCTGCGCACAGAAGATGAGAGGATTTGCATGAATAAGATTCCTTATGCATCCGCGATAGGATCTATCATGTATGCTATGTTATGTACTAGGCCCGATGTATCGTATGCTCTGAGCGTCACAAGCAGATACCAGTCTGATCCAGGAATGGATCATTGGGCGACTGTCAAGACAATCCTCAAGTACTTATGAAACACTAAGGATGTGTTCCTAATATATGGAGAAGGTGATATGGTAATACGTGGGTATACAGATGCCAGTTTCCAGACAGATAAGGATGACTCCAAATCTCAGTCCGAATACGTATTTATTTTGAATGGAGGCGCAATAAGTTCGAAGAGTTCCAAGCAAGACACCGTAGCAGATTCTACCATGGAAGCGGAATATATTGCAGCTTCGGAAGCAGCAAAGAAAGCTGTCTGGATCAAAAAGTTTATCTCAGAACTTGGTGTAGTTCCAACCATTGATGAAGCAATACCGGTTTACTGCGACAACAATGGAGCTATTGCACATGCAAAGGAACCAAGGTCTCATCAGCGATCCAAACATGTGCTTCGCCGCTATCATCTGATCAGAGAGATTATAAGTAGGAATGACATACAAATTGAGAAAATTCCCACTGAAAGGAATTTAGCGGATCCTTTAACTAAGACCTTGTCTCAAAGTAAGTTTGAGGGTCATGTTAGAGCCTGTGGTATTGGGTACCGTAGCGATTGGTATTAGGCCAAGTGGGAGTTTGTTAGTGATATGAGAGAAGTGTCCTAAGGCAATCGCCTTATGATTGTAATTATTTATTCTAATAAATGAATATTCACTATTTGAGTATACAAGTTTGTGTAATTGATTGAGATCTTAAACTCATTTACTGAAGGCCCGCAATACAATTCACAGCATGAGAGAATTTGTGATGAATTCACAACTAGTGATTATCTCTACATGTGCAATTGTGAAGTATTGAAATTGTCCCTAGTCGATGAATTGATAAATACGGACACTATCAATTATGTTGAGACTAGCATGGTTAATTCTCTAATCAGCTAATTCTCACTGGCTGGTGACATTGAGATATCTGGAGATAAACATGAATGCTAGTTAAGGGAACTAGTTCATTGGAGTGACTGGCTGTAAAACTTCATATGGTAGTCTACATATAGATATGTAAGTGAAGTTCTTACTGCAGCTTAAGTATGATGTTCCTTTGACTTGCGGTGTTCAAGTCATCTTGGTCATGGAGACTTATACTTTGACATCTTAAGCAAGCGTCTCCAAGGAGGTGTGGACCCATGATGATTGGGTATAAGCCGAAGTGCCCGAAGATGTTTGAACAACCTACAAAGGATTCACCACTCCTTGCGAGGTGATGTATACCTGAGGCCTATCGTCGGATTGTTACTCGAAGCCTCTGTCCAGAGCATGACATGTTCAGAGTATGAATCTCTTAAATACATGAGAGTAATTAGAATCCGTAGGAAGAGAAAACGTTACTTGGGCTAGGTGTGATGTAGTCAGCCTAGTGGGGGCTGACACACATGTTAGTGATATGAGAGAAGTGTCCTAAGGCAATCGCCTTATGATTGTAAACATTTATTTTAATAAATGATAATTCACTATTTGAGTATACATGCTTGTGTATTTGATTGGAATCTTAAACTCATCTACTGAATGTCCGCAATACAACTCACAGCATAAGAGAATTTGTGATGGGATCACAACTAGTGATTATCTCTAAATGTGCAAATGTGAAGTATTGAAAATATCCCTAGTCGATGAATTGATAAAAACGGACACTATCAATTCTGTTGAGACTAGGATGGGTTATTCTCTAATCAGCTGATTCTCACTGGCTGGTGACATTGGGATGTCCGGAGATAAACATGGATGCTAGTTAAGGGAACTAGTTCATTGGAGTGACTAGCTGTAAGACTTCATATGGAATCTATCTATAGAAATGTCAATGAAGTTCTTACTGCGGCTTAAGCGCGATGTTCCTTTGACTTGCTGTAACGCCCGCCCATTTTTTTTCCATAAGCGGCGTTACGTTAACATGCTTAGGGCATGTAGACATCATAAGGCAGCGGAATAACATAACTTATACATGCCCTGTTACCATTCCTAACTTATTGACATGGGAACCTTAGCATATTAACTTTGAACTTAAGCATCATATCATGTCTCACATAACATCATATCATAAGGTCATAAGGTTCCATAAGTCATTATTCAAACATATAAGTAAACATATAGTTTCCTGGGCCAAGTCACTACGACACACATGCGTTCTTGTCCTCCTGCTGCTTCCTTCATTCTCCCCTTGAATGATCTGCGGTATAAGGAAATAAGACTATAAGCACACAGGCTTAGTAAGACTCTTTCCTACTCACAAAACCATTCATCATTCATCATCTCATAATGAGCACATAAAACATTAACATACTTGGTGCTCTACTTAGAACATATCATCTTACGTCACTTGTCGTATACATAGCATGGCATGAACATAAACACAATAACATTCTAAGCATGACATGATACATGGCATAAACATAAACATCATAGACATTCTAAGCATGACATAATTCATGGCATAATTCATAAACATAGTGAACATAATTCATGGCATAAATCATAATCATCGTGAACATTCTAAGCATGGCATAATTCATGGCATAACATAAACATCATAGACATTCTAAGCATGGCATAATTCATGGCATAAATTATAAACATAGTGAATATTCTAAGCAGGGCAAATTCATGGCATAAACATAAACATCATAAACATTCTAAGCATGGCATAATTCATGGCATAAACATAAACATCATAGACATTCAAAGAATGCATAATTCATGGCATAAATCATAAACATAGTGAACTTTCTTTCATGGCATAATTCATAGCATAAACATAAACATCATAAACATTCTAAGCATGGCATAATTCATGGCATAAACATAAACATCATAAACATTCTAAGCATGGCATAATTCATGTCATAAACATAAACATCATAGACATTCTAAGCATGGCATAATTCATGGCATAAATCATAAACATAGTGAACTTTCTTTCATGGCATAATTCATAGCATAAACATTAACATAGTGATCTTTCTTTCATGGCATAGATCATTCATTCTCATGCATACTTCTTAACATGAAACATAAGCATTAGGTCTTATCATCATTGCATAATGCATAACATGAATGGATGCATGAGTGGAATGCATATACATAAGGGATGCTTAACTTTTAAAACATACTTTTAATTGCTTAAACATAATCATCATAACATCATTTGGGGTCCCCGGCTTGTACCACATACATACATCATAGCGCGCATCCCTAGCAAGTCCGAGGTCGCGAGCCCCAACCTACTAGGGTAAGGACAGCATAGTCGGTAGTCCCCGAACCGAGGCGTTCTTAAGGTGTCCATCCCTATTGCCCAGCTCCGGTAGGGCCAGAACCATGGACAGCTATGGTAGTCCAAAACCGGGGTGTTCTTAAGGTGCCCATCCCTTGGACCCATACTTCGGTCCGGTACAAGCCCATACATAAAGTAAAATACTTTTCATGTGTCATCATTCATCATTCATTCGTAGCATACTTAACATAGCATAACTTATTACGTCTCGGCCCGTCTACCGGCCCATTTACCGGTCCTCTCGACCGTCGTACCGTCAACCATCGACCGTGCCGTTTAGCATATTTATGCCTTAAAGACATAAGCATCATCTTTCATTCATCATACTTGTCGTTCATCATCATTCATTCATCATACTTGTCATTCATCATACTTAAGATCATAGCTGTGCCTTAAAGGCATGTACTTAACTTCATTCATAAGACATGGCATACATACATCTTATTTATAAATCATGGCATACATATGTATCATTCATAAGACATGGCATGTATCATTCTTATCATGAACATAAATATAACATATTTAACATGGCATCATTTTCATTCTTAAACATGGCATCATTTTCATCATTTTCATTCTTAAACATGGCATCATTTTCATTCTTAAACATGGCATCATCCTCATTCTTAAACATAAACATAACATACTTAACATGACATCATTCATATCATGAACCTAACATATCATAGCATCATTTTTATCGTGATCATAACCCTATCATTCTTATCATGGCATCATTCATATCCTAAACATAAACTTATCATTCTTATCATGGCAACACATAAACATATACTTGAAGTTAAAGGCTCAACCCTAACCCTTGGGTCCTTGAGGTTGGCCGAAACATATGGGGTCTCTAGGGTACCCCAAAAATTCCCAAAAATTGTATTAAACCTCTATACATCATGAGAGTACATTAAACATCATGATTGGGATTTTTATCATCATTTTAGACCCTTAAACATGGCGGCCGAATCCCTAGGGTGCTTGCTTAGGTTCCTTCATGTTGGCCGAAACCCTAGGGTATCCTAAGGTAGTCGAAAAATTCCCAAAAATTATACTTATCCTCTACACATCATAAGGGAACATTAAATAACATTATCAAGATTTTTTTCATAATTATAGACCTGTAAATCATGGTGGCCGAAACCCTTAAACTTAGGGTTCCTAGTTTTGTTTCTTTCATGTTGGACGAAAACCTAGGGTGTCCTAGGTTTCTCCAAAAACCCCAAAAAATTATACTTAACCTCTACACATCATAAGGGAACATTAAATAACATTATCATGATTTTTGGCATAATTATAGACCTGTAAATCATGGTGTCCAAAACCCTTAAACTTAAGGTTCTTAGTTTGGTTTCTTTCATGTTGGCCGAAAACCTAGGGTGTCCTAGGTTACTCCAAAAATTTCCAAAAATTATACTTAACCTCTACACATCATAAGGGATCATTAAATAGCATTATACAGATTTTTAGCATATTTATAGACCTAGAAATCATGGTGGCCAAAACCCTTAAGCATGAGGGTCTTGGTTTTCTTTCCTTTCAACATCAAATTCGAAAACTAACCAATATATCATGCTAAAAATCATGGAAATCATAGGGAACTATTATAACACAGGTGAGGGAGTCTTACTTTGGGTTTCTTGATTTTTCGAACCTTGGAAGAGAAGAAAATGGTAAGATCTTTGGACCCTTGAACACCCTTGTCCTTGTATCCTTGGTAGAGACTTTAGATCTAGGAGATGGGACCTTGGTGGAAGCTTTTCCAAGGGGAAAACCCTCTTCTTGGTGCTCGGCAAGAATGAGGGGAGGAAGAGTTTTCGAAATGCAAGTAATGGGAAGAAGAGGTAACTCCCAAACCCCCCCCCCCCTTTAATAGCCCATTAAGGAGGTAAATGAAGAGTCTCTCCATGACTCTTCATCTTCTTCTTAATCTTAACATATATCCACTTCATTTCCTCATAGAAATCCCTTGCTAGGTGAGTTGGTTAAAGCTTACATGGTTGTACAAGAGGTCCAAGGTTCAATCCTTGGCTCATGCACCTTTATTTTTATTTCATTTATTTTATTATTTTTATTTCCTAAATTCCGAAAATCCCCCTAAAATTACCCATAATTATGCCAATATTCATAAATAAAATTCTTTTATATTTATATTAATTTTACCTAATTTATATTAATTTTACCTAATTAATACCCATTTTTGGAGCCCATTTAAAGCTCATTGGTACTTAGTTTTCTCAATTTAAATGAGAAAATATGGATTTTCTAGGCCTAAGTTCTCCTTAATATTTCTAGGTCCCTTGGAAAATTATTTAAACATGCTTAATATTTTAAGAATATGTTAAGAGAATTTTCCGGGTCGTTACACTTGTGGTGTTTAAGTCATCTTGGTCATGGAGACTTATACTTTAACATCATAAGCAAGCATCTCCAAGGAGGTGTGGATCCAGGATGATTGGGTGTAAGCCGAAGTGCCCGAAGATGTTTGAACAGCCTACAAACGATTCACCACTCCTTGTGAGGAGATGTATACCCAGGCCTATCGTCGGATTGTTACTCAAAACCTCTGGCCAGAGTATATCATGTTTGGAGTGCGAGTCTCTAAAATATATGAGAATAATTAGAAATCCAAAGGACGAGAAAGACATTACTTGGGCTAGGTGTGACGTAGTCAGCCTAGTGGGGACTGACACAGATAGACCGTGTCCTGAACCAAGTGGGTATAAGATGGTGAAGGGAATGGGGCACGATTCATTAGAGCTGCTGAAGGGTTTCAGAATAATTTCTTCTGAGGTCAAACCGTTGATCTTTCGATTAATTGGGGATCATGATGTACTACTAGGTGCCACTTATGATCGTTCTATAATTAGTTGATTATAGACGGCCAACATAAATCGAAAGCCTATTTAGTCACACGCACTATGAGTAATCCGAGGGATTTAAAACGAGTTGAAAATTAGATTTTCCGATCAAGAGAAATAAGTCGAATCTGAATTTATCAGAGGTGCAATGGAAGCTAAAATGGCTAAGTCTTTTGAAGGCTTATTGGGCGAATTAAATCAGTTTAATTCGCGATCGGTTCGGGTCGGTTTTGGCCGACCAAAGAGGGTGTTAACCCTCCTTGGGTGGCCGACCATTAAAGGGAGAAAAACCAATTTAATTGGTTTAATTAATAAAATAAATCTAGCGCGATTTGTTTTATAAATTATGGATAAATAAATTTGTATAATGAAATTTATATAAATAAATTTATAGAAATTTATTCTTTTTATGGAAGATTAAAATAATCCATGAATTGGTTTATATTAATTTTATAAAATCAATTATGAATTGATTTTTTCATAATAAGAAAGTTTATAAATTTCTTATAAAATTTATTCCATAATTTAAAGAGAAGATGAAATTGTTTTATTATAAATTAGTTATAATAAGACTCGGCTTACACGGAATAATCAATAAGAGAATTTATAAGATAAATTTTTTATAACTAATTCCGTTAATTCCGTTAATTCTGTTAAGAGGGAGACTTAGCAAAGGAGTTGCTACTATATAAAGGAACCAAAGGCAAGCCCTTATGGCTAATCAATCAACTAATCAAGTTGTGAAGAGCTCTCCCTCTCTCTCTTCTCTTCTCTTCTCCTTCTCCCTTCTTCCCATTAGGGCTGGCGCCCACCATAGAGGAATTAGGGCCGGCGCACCTTGAAGCTTCATCCTCCATCTAGGGCTGGCTCAACTCCTCCCTTAGAAGGTGTTGCCGTGAGCTTCAAGAAGAAGAAGAACCCGAACAAGAAGAAGAAGAAGCGGATAGCGACTCTTCTCTTCTCGGAATTCGATTCCGTTACTTCGTTGATTAGTTTCCTAATCATTCTCTTGTACTTCTTTGTTGTGCCTATAGAGAATCTAGTAGTTCTCGTCGGCACAAAACTCATGACTTTGCAAAGTCATCCCGAAGAGAACTCGGCGTGGACGCGAATAGAGGCGAAGCTTCCAAGGGACGCTACGGTTGGATCTCGTCCCTTACTTCGAGTTACGAGAGATATAATGTAAATTAGTTTACTTTTCCGCAAAGTTTTATTTTATGATTATGTCAACACACCATAAGATTGCATGCTAGATACGAAGTTAAAATAATTTAGGAAATTATTTTATGCAAATTCTTCCACTGCACGTAATAATTTAAAATTTTACGAACTCGTATTCTTGTCGACATGCACCCGGTCCCAACAGTGGTATCAGAGCCGGTTAGTGTTCGACTTAATCATATAATTATTTTGTGGAAAACTTTGACATGATCTCAATTTCGGATAATTTTTCAATTATGGAAACTTTCAAATTATAATAAATTTTAGATTTAGGAATTTCAAAGTTTGGAAATCCTCATGAAATTTCGCAAACGTTTGAAATTTTCTAGTTTCTGAAATTTTATAATAATTGTGAAAACATCCCATCTTTGGAAACTTTTCAATTTTGGAAATTTTTCTATTTTAGAAATTTTCCAATCTTGGAAATATGTAAGTTTTCTTTGTACCGGAAACTTACAATTATTCTGAAAACCTATTTTTGAAATCTCACAATTTTAGGCACTTTCTTTTATGAAAGTCTAGACAAATTCATGGACAGTTAATTGACAATTAAATTTGAATTAGTTTTTAAATTGACAACAAAATTCTTTATTTTGGATTGAGCCTCGGGGAGCCGTCCAATTTAAAGTTAGTTGTTGTAATTTAATTTCCCAATTTTTAATTGAAATTGTCATGTTTGATTTGGATTGAGCCTCGGGGAGCCGTCCAATTGGATTTACAACACATTACTTTTCTTTGGGTATCTGAGCCTCGGGAAGCCACCCTTAGAAAATAATTTGTTGTAATTAATTAAATCCATGAATAAAATATGTTTGAAGAGGTGATGCTCTTACATATTGTTGTCTCCAAAATTAATTAGGAAAATAGTTTCCTATAGAGTTTTCTTAAATGAGATTTTCATGAAAATAATATGTAGTTGAATTAAGGGATTTGTCTCTTAATTTAATAAGATTTGATTTAGAGAAATCAAAGTCTTGAACATATTATTTCCGAAATTAATTATGACAATTTAGGAAATTGTTTCCCAAAACAATTCCTTCAATTAAGTATGAAATGGAATTAGGAAATCCGGTTCCTAATTCAATTAATGAGACTTGATAACTTAAGTCACATACATACTTAATTAAGGAAATCGTTAGTCATGACATTATTCTATGTCATGAATGTGCTTAGAAAAGAAAGGATGAGACCCAAAACCCCTTACAAAATATTAAGGCCAACACCTTCCATTAATATGGTTAGAATCGGAGTTTTGTTTCTCGTTTGGGTTGATGGACACATCCATGCCCGACTTGAACCTCAACATGTTCAAACCATGGAATTAGTTTATGAATAATATAGTTGGAGTCAGAGGTCAATCATTAGTTTTGGTTGTTGGACACATCCAAGCCTGACTAAGCGGGTTGAATGAGCTCCAACCATATTAAAACTATTTCATGATTAATGGGTCAGCCTTAAGCTTGGAGCATCGATTTGTTGTGCCACAGCCAAGGTCGATGTAAAGAGAGGTGCAGTTGGGTGCTATGTATAATTTTGCATACTTGTTAATGAGTTAACAACCCAATGTTTATGCAAACATTCAATT